>JASDQU010949655.1:13003-36207 GCA_032191745.1 Picea mariana | reverse complement strand
GTGGCCAAGGTCTTATTAAATGTATCTACACCAAAAACTCTTTCGAGATAATCCATCAATTCTTTTTTGAGGTTGGAATTCTGGGAATTCCACCTCTCCCGTATGGTGGGCCCAAAAATCAGCAAAGCCTTATTCTCCAAGGACCTGTAAAAATCGTTGTTCCCTATATGCAAAATGATTATATGATTATTAATTTAAAAATAATAATTTAGATGATTTATATTTGTCTACATAGAGAACATGAAAAAAATAGAATTTTAAAAATTACCTGGGACTTTAACTTGATTTAATGGAATCCCTTCCTCGTTGACAATAAAGGTTCTCTTAAGTGTCCCTATGCTGGTCACACGTCTTGCTTTAGGAAAAGAAACCATATAGTTTTTCAAATCATCGGCCTCATCTCTGTCACCACCTCTAGAGCCTACATGTGTGGCTGCTTCCTCGGTGTGTGTGTCATGGCTCCCACCTAATGGTGTGGAAGGTGGAGATCTTAATAGATGTGTCCTGGAAGCTATAAGAGAGCCTATGTAGAGACCCTATGGTGTCTGTGAAGCACCACTACTATTGATACCATGCATGTTGGTGTCAACAAGATCCAAAAATATCTATATAAGAAAGAAAGAAAAAAATTCGTTTAGATAATGTAAAAGTTAAAAATCAAGCTTTCATAATTGATCTTATGACATAAAAATGAAACCAATTGAAATTATGGTTATTACCTTATATGTCTTAAGCCTTTTCATAACTTCTTTGATCCTTTCTTCAACCGCAGGAGTTTGATCTAGAATATCTAACAAGTGAGATAGTTCCTTGTTTCCTTTATTGATCTTTTTTTTAATTAGAACCATAGGGTTGGGGGATTCATACAAATCCCTTTCATCGAGCGAATCATCAACATCATGTCCCACTGATTACATATTCGAAAAAATAAATGATAATTCAGTTATGTAAAAAAATAAAATAATTGATTGCCACCGAAATAAAATGCACATTAAATGCAATTCGAAAATTGTTCTTCATTTACCTATCTTGAGGTCTCTTTTGATTTTCCATGATCATCCTACCACATTACAGTAAAATTAGAACTGTGATAATTATCATGAGAAATAAATTCAAATTTATGATAAATTCAAATGTATGAGAAATTCAAATGTTGATAACAAAAATAGGACACACTGAGTACTAAATAGACCGAAGCTCTCCAAATGGATTAACACTGTAAAGAACATAATGAAAATTATAAAATATGAAATTCATTGCTTACAGGTTGGGTAAATTAGTATATGTACCTCCCCCATAATAGAAACATCTATATCTATTTGATTCAAATTGTAATCAATCAATAACTCTTTGTTGGATCATGTTGTCATTGATGCCAAAGGATTGATTGATTGATGTCAAAGGAACAATGTCATGTATATCATAGGATTGATGTCAAAGGAACAATGTCTTGTATATCAAAGAATTGATGTCAAAGGAACAATGTCTTGTCATAGCACACTAATGTAATATGTATTATCCTTGATGTGAATCGATTGATGTCAAGTGGAATCATAGTCATATGATGTCATGCATAGATGAATATGAATCAATGAGTTGACATTAATATATGATGCATAGATGAAGATGGATCGATGTGGCTTCATTGATATATGATTCATAGTTATATTGATTTAAATATGAGTCATTATTGTATTGATAAGGAGTACAAATGGATGAACTCCAAAGTGGTCCCATTATGGTGAAAGCCCTCAAGGGAAGATGCTTTGCGATTGAGTTATCCTAGAATCATGGTTAGATAACCCATACTTAATTGTGGAATAATGAGATTAAAATAAATGAATTTTTCACTGAAACTGTCCTAGATGGATAGTTCTTGTCATGCCATTTCCGGTGGTAAGTGGAACGTCACATAACTCCTCACGGTTTGTGATTTATGGCCTTACAAAGTTGGAGGACCCTCATATGTTGGCTTGAAGCCCCAAAAGGTCAAAGAAGTCAAAGCTCTTACAAAGAAGAAATTATTTAAAAATCAAGTGACAAAGTAAAAGAAGATTATTTAAATAATAAAGTGAAGTGACAAAGTAAAAGAGGATTATTTAAATAATAAATTGAAGTGACAAAGTCAAGGAGGATTATTTAAATAATAAAGTAAATGGAGAACTTTCTAATTATGGAGAGTGGTTATAAGAGGGTTACCCCAAAATGAGGAAAGTGGGTTAAGTGGTCAAGTGGCTATTGGATATATTGACAAGTGGAAAATTGGACAAAGTTGGACATAGGTGACTATGTGGACAAAGTGGCCTATAAAATGCTTCTGAGGAAGCCACTTGGAGAGTATAAATAAGAGGCAAGGGTCTCTTGTGAACATATCTCTTGAGCATATATTGAAGATCTATTCTGAGAGAGAGTGACTGGAGGATATTATGAATGCATCAAAGTTTCCATAAGTCTGATATTTTGACGGAGAAAGTTTCGGAAGTTTAGAAAACCTAGTTTTTGAAGAAGTACATGAGTAGAAGTGGGCTAGAGCATGTACATATGTGGGCTGCAGTGAGCAAGAGTGCACACACACGCGAGATGAAGGAAGGAAGAGCATGTGTACACGTGGGCTAAAGGAAGGAAGAGCGCGTACTGTTGGATGAAGTCATGGAGAATTGAGTGTGAGCTGGTGTCAAGCACTTGAAGATTAAAGCAAGTTTTAGATTTGCATTCTATGGGATCATATCTTCCATAGAAACTATGGTATGGTTACATAGTTGTCTTGATGGATACTCTTGCTTATTGTATGGTGAATGCTTAAGGCATTCTTGGTATGGCTGTTGTGATATGGTTATGTTGGTTAGAGTGAAAACCAATCTTATGTTTCAGTATTGATATGATTGCCACAGTACATTAGTTACTAATGTTTGAGTAACATCCATATTGTATGGTTGAGGACCATGAGTAAGTTGTTGGAGAGCATGGATGTGTTGAGATTGGTTATGGTACATATTGGACAGTGAGAGACATAAGTGGATCTGACTGAGGGCTGCAAAGGATTTGATTTTTTCATGAAGAGAAAATCATAATTACTCAGAAGTCATACACAGGTTGTAGTATAGACAAGTCACGTCCATACGCGAGCTGTACTACTAGTAGGGTGCATACATACATTTGATGCACAACTGACATGTTGCATACCTGTTGACAAATTGGTATTTATTGAGGATTGATTCCTCTTCTCATTTGGTGTTGCGTGGTGTAAGCTGAGTCTTGCATTGTAGAGCTAGTGCTCTTGTGGAGTTGTAACTCTATTCAATTGTTGTTGATAACCTAAGGATTGTAGTCTGTGATAAAAAGAAAATTGTACATACATCTTCTGTTCTTTGTGTTTCTTGTGGTGATG
The DNA here is from genome assembly GCA_032191745.1 of Picea mariana. NCBI lineage: Eukaryota > Viridiplantae > Streptophyta > Pinopsida > Pinales > Pinaceae > Picea > Picea mariana. The sequence goes on along the minus strand of JASDQU010949655.1, from coordinate 32,819 downwards.
ACTTATTGATGATATATGTTTTTGATGTATGTTCACATTTAACTGGTTATAAATGAAAACAATAAGTAATGAGTAAATGGTGATTACTAACTAAGGAGTTTTGTGAAGGGGATTTTTTAAAAATATCCCTACACTGATTCACCCCCCCTCCCAATGTGGTCAGTGTGTCCAACACTCTTCCCCTTCAGCTATTGATTTTATTTCACATATGAACACACGGTTTCCTTCGTGCCCCTCAAATACACAATTGGGTTGCTTATTTGTGCTCGCGGGTCATGTACTGTTTATAAACCCTGCAATATTCCTCGTTTCTTTTGGCCTTCCATCAATATAGATAGTTTCTCCTTTATTTTGATCTTTGTCTTTTAGCTATATATAATTTGCAGCCAAGCCATATCTTCTCATACTTTTTGTATATTGGATTATTCGTATCCAATCTTTGTAGATATAATAGGGTCCGATGTACTCCATCAATTCAGTTAATCCATCATAATAGACCTTTATGCCATCCATGGAAAATATCCCCAAACCATGTAATGACGATGGAGAAATCTGGTATATCCTTTTGTTTACACAAAAATCAGTGTTTATTTTAGGAAGATCCTTGAGTACCCATTGTCTCACTATATGTTTGTACCTCAAGGGCACCTCAATGTCATCTATGCTCTCATGATCATAAGAACATGATCCCCCATTTGCAAGAAAAAATTCCACGCATCTATGGATTTTTCTTCTGATCTTCTCACCTCTAGTTGATTTTTGTCTGTTAGACCTACTAGATGTCTCACTTTCCTCTATTCTACCTGAAATTCCCTCACTCAATGAAGAGAGATCTGACAAATACCTATTTTCTTGTACATCTTATAACACCATTAATGACAAAAATAGACAATCAATCAATATGTTACACTATTTCATTACTAGTATCCTATTAGTATCATAGTAAGCTCATAATGATTACCATAGTGTTACTCTTTCACATTTGTATTATGCTCTATTACTATTGGTATACTATTTGGGCATCATAGGGGCATGTTTGGAGTCAAATGACATCAACACCAAGAAAGACAAATTTTGAGATATTTTTAGTTTCTTACAAATTCATGTTCTATGACTCTCCCTATCTAGTTTTTTCCATATTTTTGAGCTTTGGACTTGAAATGGTTAGAGTGGGATAAGGGGCACTCATATCATCTATTTTTTCAAGTGAAAAATTGACTCAAACTCAATAGGAACTATGAAAACAATTAGGATTCCACTTCTATGTTGGGAATTTTTCTCATGTAACTTTACCCTAAGAGTTTTTGGACAATTTAAATACAACCCAAATCATGGTATTTCTGAAAAAAATGAACACGAAAGGTGGAACTTTAACTCATTGAAAATACTACCCTCATCAGAAATATGAATATTATTTCAAATACATGAATATGCCAATACTAGACTACAATGCCTATGTTGAACACTTAAGTGGACCCTAATAACACTGAAAATACCAATGGAGGTCATGACTAGGGAAGAGGGAAACGAGGTGTCTAAGGTGGAGGATGTGATTCCTCAACCCAAGGAGAAGAAATGGTAGAAAGGTAAAGGTGGCCTATACATGTCAAAAGGGAGTGAGAAATTGAGATTAAAGTACATTTTTAAGTAACAAATACGAGAGTTGTTATTGATTCGTAACCCATCGATGGCTACAAAATTGTAAAGGCTAAGGCATGGGTGCAAGTTATTGACAATGGGATAAGTGATGTTTTTGTTGTCCATTATTGTTTTTGTCCATTACCTTGACTCACTCCATCCAAAAAAGGAATTTTTTTTTAATTACCTTGACTCATTCCATCCAAAAAAGGAAATTTTTTTTAATTACCTTGACTCACTCCATCCAAATAGGACAAATGGGACAAGCCCTTATTCAAAGGCCACGATTACATATTGGTCGGATTAATGGTGAATGGACATTGTGACTAAGTGGACATTGCATGGACTTCATTATGACATTTGTAATTTTCACAACGCCCAAGGTATATTCACAACTCTTGAGTTTGTTCATAACTCTCAATGCAATCTTACAACTCTCAAGGCATTGGTCAGAATGGGATAGGTAGTTTGGGGATATTCTTCATGCACATGGACCTCTCATGCCATTCCATGTCACAAATATTGGAGTGGTCAACTTGTTTGCGCATTTGGAGGCATGTGTCACATAGTTTGATGGATGACGTCCTTGGAGGATGCATTACATATCCATCAGGGATTATATTTAGCACATATGGACCTTCTTGGACTTCTGTTGACTTGAGTATATGATTGACATGATTTGAGAGGGAGGTTACACATTGGATACCTCACACATGAACATTGGATCTTAATTTAGGGGATTTTTCCACTCTTGAGGGCTTCTACTCATTACTTGTTGGTATTTATCACTTTGGGGAGCTACGTGTCCACCTTGGAGGATAACTAAGAGGTTTTCATTGCCTACTTTGAGGAGTTGGTTGTGTATCTATCCACTTGGAGGATTTTGGAGGCTACATGTTTCACCTTTGACTCATATTATTTCATCTTTGATGGAGGCATCCCACTCTCTTGGGCCTATTTTGATTGGAGTATTGTACATGTGGTTTGACCACCTATTTATTTTACAAAAAATATTAGTTAGTTGGATGAAATAATTCTTCACTCCTCCCTAGAATAAATCTAAGTATTTCACATGAGATATTATTATTCTATTGTAAAGGGAGTTGAGCTAGACTCTATATAATGAGTATCCATTCCTCATTTGTAGTAATCATTGTATTTTTGGAGCTTCCACAACTTGAAGCTTAATTGACATATATTTCTTGGAGCATGTGGATGTATAAGGGTGCTGTCTTTATGGATGTTGGTGTCAATTATTGAAGATCTTCTATATTGGTTTCTATTTGGTGCATAAATATTCATTGTGAATGCTCAAGTCTTCTACAAACTACCAAGATCAATCCATTGAAGGGTAAAAACTACCACTTGGAAGGAAGACATTTTGGGGTAACTCCTCTCTTTTTTCTTGTGTTAGTTTAGGGTAACTCCTCTCCTCTATTTGATGCATTTATTTGTCTATCCATTTTAGGAATCCTAGCAAGGGTATTGAGTACATTTGTGAATATATAGTTGATCTTGTTGGTGAAGGTTTCTCCCATAAGAACCCATTCTTGTAGGGACTTGGTATTCATTGTTATTATTGATTAGATAAGAGATTATTCTTCCCCTTGGGTTTTAGTCTCTTTATCATAATATTTAGATGAAATAGACCAATTTTAAAAAGGGGTAAACCAGTTCCCATGGGATCATTAACTTGTAGCTTTCCTTCTAGCATAAAAAAGAGGTAAACCAATAGGGTATGAGTCTGGAATAAACTCCAACAATACAGAACCTTTGATATGCAACATATGAATTAGTAAAATAGGTAACTCCTACAGGTTGGTTGCTTGGTACAAATTGTAAGTGTTTTGTGTTACAACTTTAATTAGTGTGCGCCCTTAATTGAACATGTATTAGCATACCAAGAATACTCCAAAGGATGGTAATGGATAAGGGTTCCAGATAATGGTCTAATGCTTAACACAGTCATACAAACAAATCAATGATAATATTTTTCTCATTCATGTAGACAATTTCATTCACCTATTCAACCAAATAGTTCAGATGCAACCTTATATAATCAACAATTCAGATATTTAGGGTTGAGTTCCATCATGCCAAAATTGTCCCCATATGCCCAAAACTTAAAACTCTAACCATAAATATTGGTATGTGTCAAGGGGTGATGTTGGAAAGATATTTGAGAAAAGAAGGCGGGAGATCAAAGCTTCATTAGGGTTGAAATTTCTAGCATCAACCATTACTAGCATGAAAATTATTGATTTTGGAGGAATTGCTTGTGTCCTCTGTCGCTAGGGTCTCCTCTTTCGCTCGCACTGTGGGTTAGCTAGGGTATCCATCTCTGTCACTCGCACTGTAGGCTAGATAGTGTATCTTCTAGTGTATCCACTGTCTCTAAGGTTGTCTCCTCTTACGCTCACACTGTGGGCTAGCTAGGGTATATCCCACGGCTCTGTCGCTCGCACTGTAGGCTAGGTGCGGGTTTGGTTTCATATGTTTTGTTTTTTTTTGTTATTAAACAATATAATATATATTATATTAATTATAACAAAATATAATATAAATATATAAATTATAAATATAAATATAGTTAATATAAATTATATAAATTAAAATTAATATAAATAATATGTAGGTTGGGGTTTAGGAATTATATGGGTTATATAGGTTAGGGATTATCATTGAGGTTAAGGATTAGATGTTTTATAGGTTATGAGGGATGATGGTTAGGGGTCATAATGGATTTATATAAGTGTTATAGGTTAGGAGTGATACAAGTTAAATTTTTAAGGTATTAGGAGTTATAACGTAAGCTTTAGATGGGTTATTTGTTAAGGGTTATAAGGGTTAGGTATAACTAGGGGTTATGATGGTCAAGGGTTCAATGTTATATGTTATAGGTTAGATTTTCTAAGGGACATGTGGCTTGGGAATTGTAGTTATTAGTGGTTTTAGGGTAGGTTTCTATAATGGTTAGGAATTATACATGTTAAATGTTATATTCGTTAGGGGGGTTTATGGGTTGTAGGAATTATTGGGGTTACAAATTTTTCATTATATATTTTTGAGGTTAAGGGTTATTACAAACAAGGGTTTAGAAATTGTAAGAATTAAGGGTTAGTTGTGATAATAATTAAATGACAATGTTGATAAGAAGTTATGAGGATAGAGAGATATGAATTATAGAGAGTACATGTACATGAATTTAGGATTATAAGATTTACATGGATTAGGGATTGTATGAGTCAAGGGTATTATATGTCGGGGATGATAGGTCATAGGGTTATGGTTCATAGCAATTAAGAGTTCATTGCAATTTAGAATTTTAGTGGTTAGAGGCTAGAATACTAGTGTTTATAGAGGTTAGGAGTTAATGGTTTTATAAGTTAGGGATTAGAATAACAGTGTTTATAGGGGTTGTGTTTCAAATTATAGAGTTCAATGGATATAGGTCATAGAGGTTATGGGTATTATAGGGGTTTTAAGGTAAAGTGTTAAAAAAAATGGAATGTCCCCCATGGTTCATTGATTTGTGTACTCAAGCACATGAAGAAATAATTATTGAAGAAACAACGTGTTCTCACATGGAATATCTTGGTGAATACATTAAAGATGAGAGCCCCCATGCATCTATTTCTCCTCCCCATGAGGTTGAGTGGTCTTCTTCATCATGGATGGTTCTTTGTACATAAGGGATGGGTCTTGGGATATCATCCAAAAATGAAGCTTATAGGGAACTGATCTCTGAACTAGGCCTTAAACCACCACACAAACCAAAATCATTGGCCTCATTCTGGGATATGGACATTATTGAGAGATTTTGTGTACCTGACATGGGTCTCATGTCCTTCATCATCATTAACATAGGAAAATAAGGGTCATAGTACCTAAGATAATATTCTAGGATCATAATTCATTAATGACGCCTCAAACCATCACATAAACCCTCTAGATAGAATATGTATCCATTGAATGATATGTTAGCATCCTTAGAAAGTTTTACACATAAGGGGTGGGTTTCAAGACCTTAACCATGGTCATGGGAGAAAATAAAGGGTATTAGTACCTAAATGAATCTTTTAAGGCTCATGATTTGTGAATGAGTCCTTGAATCACAACACAAGCCATTTAGAGGGGATATTTGGTTTCTGCTTCAAATACGGGCACCATTAAGAGGTTTTGTACACCAAGTAGGAGTTTTACAAAAAGTGTGGTCATGGGGATTATTGACCAGGACCATTTTAGAATGTATTAACAAGTTTTATTTAAATCATTCCTAAGACAATATGGGTCCTTTCAAATTTAGTAGGTGACATCTTTTTTTTCCATGACACCTTATTAAATTATCTCTAAAGCTTTGTTATTTTAATCTAATCATTCTTATAACAGTTGAAGATACATAATTACGGATGTATCAAAAGATGTATTCATAAAAATATTTATGTTACAAAATGGACTATGCTCAAGAAACCACTCAACATACCGTGTTTATCAAGATTAAATTTTATGAAGTTTATAAAAGCACTGAATGGATTTTTGTTGAAGGAATGCTAATCAAGTTTGTATTTGGCCTTTAGTTTTAAAATGCAATAGGAATAATTAACAATGTTTTGATTTTGATTGATTTTGATTATGTGCTAGCAATACATTGGACTCATACATGTTGCATACCTCTACACTTTCTAGGTACAATCTTAAGAGCTAAAAATAATAGTAAGACAAGTATAATTATACTAAAATTAAGGTTAGAAATGGTTAATAATAATTTTAATTCAAAGGGATCAATGAAGAATAATTAAAGTAAAAATAAATAAAGTTGACTATCGAAAAATTTATAATATTGTCCACAAATATAAGTAAAGGAAAAAGGATAATGGGAAGAAAAGAAACAAGGAAATGGCATCAAGTGAGGAAAGCAACCAACAAACCATAGAGGAATCAATAGGAGAACGAAAAAAATAGGGTACAAATTAATGAATAAATTTGAATGAAGGAAAGAGGGTGAGGAAGGTTAAATAGGGAGTAAAAATGTAAAAAGAAAATAACTTCTCAATTTAAATAGATTTTCTAATGATCCTAGTCAAATAGTGTTCAGTTTCGGCTAATATTTTAGTTTGGTCAAAACATATGAGGTGCTTGGTGTTGTTGGAATGCTCAACGATAATAAGTTTTGAAGTGTGATTGTGGTTTGTATGGGCTTAAAAATTTACACATATAAAAACTAAATGTTTTAAATTATAATTAGGAGAATCTATAGATAAGACAAACTTTAAGTTCTTGAAAATTATAATTAGATTTAATACCTTTTATTCAAATGTGGCAATGGCTGCCAGAAAAGATCCAAAGGAAGATACCATATTGAAATCACTAGGATTTGACCTCTCTCAATATGAATATCTTGCAAGGATGTTACTTCTTGTTTTGTAGAAAAAATACTTCTCCAAAGCTTCCCTTTGCTTGTGCTTGGAAACCCCTAAATAACCTCTTGCAAAACTCTTTATTTTGGCCTTCTCCTAAATAAAAATTGATTCCAAATTTAGTTGGAATATATATTGGAGCTTGAAGGACATTAGAAAGATTAATTGGGTTGATATTATGACTTAAGGGAGCTTGTAGTGTGGATGATTAGAGAATTTTTTAGCAATGTCACATGGACCATTTTTTTAAGCCTCAAATTAAGCAAAATTCCCTTCTTTGGTCCAAGTGTATCCATTTTAGCTTGGAATGTGTATAGGTTTTTAACATATAGGCATAATCTCTCTTTTTCTAATGGTCAGATAACCAATAGTTAAGCCTTTCTTTCCAAATATATCTATCGAATGTGCAAAGTTGTGAGGGCAAGAATTTTAAGAATCCAATAATTCAAAATTGGTTCCATTGGAATGATTTCATGATTTGGTACCATCAAAATTCTAAAGAAAATGACATATTTGTATGTATATTTGGCAGTTGGATGAGTTATGGATTCCTAACAACCCCTTTTGTACTTTCTAGTAAAAAAGATTGGCTACCATCCTCAAAAGTCACCGTAAAGTAAAAAAGATGTGCTCCCATCTTCCTAACTAATGGTTGAATAAATTTTATCATCATCATGATCCATCTTAATAATATCGTGGAATAGGAAAAAACTTTAGATAATTTGGATGACAAAACTAATACTAGTCCAATTATTACTTCTCAGCGGTGGACTGCCAACCTTTTAGAGATAAACAAGAGAGGTTGAAATGTTATTCTTATGTGCTTTTTGTAAGGAAAATGACTCTAGAATACATCCTTTTCAGAGTACGACATATTTTTCTAAGTTATTTTTGTTAAGATTTGTGCGTATTTTTCAACATTGTTTTGTTATACCAATTATTCAATAATGACAAGTGATTATTCAACCTCATCTTTAGGATATTGATATATAAATGGTCGTTCTTGGTGATAGTTTACCTAGGAAAATATATGAGTTATATATATTTTAGAACACCACTACTTTTTTTTTGGGTCACCTACTTTGTTCTTTTGCTCTTTGGATTATTTAAAAAGTAAAAAATAACAACATACTTGTCAACTAAAGAGTTTGACAAATGGGTAGAGTGGCATGTAGGTCCATTGTGATAAGGTTAAAAGAGTAGACACCCTAGGTGAGAACTTCAAATACACCCATGTTTGATTTCCCCGCATAATATTTGAGATCATCCATGTTTGCATCAACGTTCAATATAATGGATATCTCATTGTCATCATTCTTCATTGCCATCTATAGAATATTATTTTTTGGAACTCTCTTGAAATGTCATGGCACATCCAATACATCCATCACAAATGTCATCTTGCACTGACCCCTCATAGTGAGCAGTGAATGGGGACAGCATTGAAATTTCTTCAAACTGTGCATATATGCATCGAAATTCGACATGTTAGACTAGACACATGCCTTGATGGTATGGGAGGGTTTCAAGACTCAAGGATGTTTGATGTCTTGGCCACATAATCTTTGATATCGTCCATGTTTTCAACAACGTTCATAATGGACGTCTCATATTATTCAAATGTCGTTGTTTCCATCTGTAGAATCTTTGTTGGATCTCTCTTGAAATGTCATGAAACTTCCAATTCAACCACCACAAATGTCATGCACCGACCCTGCATAGTGAGCATTAGTGAATGGGGCCAATGTTGAAATTTCTTCAATATATGCCTGTATGCATCGAAATTTGACATGGTTAGACTAGACACATGCCTCGATGGTATGGGAGGGTTTCAAGACTCAAGGATGTATGATGTCCAAACATAATATTTGAGATCATCCACATTTACACCAATGTTCATCATGTTGCACCTCTCATTATCATCATTCATCATTCCCTTCTATAGAATCGTTGTTAGAACTATCTTGAAATTTGACATGGAACTTTAAATACACCCATCACAAATTTCTTCCACCGACCCCACACAGTGAGTAGTGAATGGGGCCAACATTGAAATGTTTTAAATCTGTGCTCGTATGCATCGAAATTTGACATGGTTATACTAGATAGTTTCCTTAATGAAGGTATGGGAGGGTTTTGATACTTAAGGATGTTTGATGTCCCCATATAATAATTAAGGAGGGTTTTATTATTGAATTACCAAGTCAAGTTGATGTCCTAGAAGATTTAATTCATCCACCAAAAATGTCATCTTGCACCGACCCTGCATAATGATCAGTGAATGGGGCCAACGTTGAAATTTCTTCAAACTGTGCATGTATGTGTCGAAATTTGACATGGTTAGACTAGACACATGCCTTGAAAGTATGTGAGGGTTTCAAGACTCAAGGATGCCTGATGTCTTGGCCACATAATCTTTGATATCATCCATGTTGCAACAATGTTCATAATGGGCATCTCATATGTTTCAAATGTCGTTGTTTCCATCGGTAGAATTTTTTGTTGGAAATCTCTTTAAATGTCATGGAACTTCCAATTCAACCACCACAAATGTCATGCACCGACCCCGCATAGTGAGCACTATTGAATGGGGCCAACATTGAAATTTCTTCAATATGTGCATGTATGCATCAAAATTTGACATGGTTAGACTAGACACATGCCTTGATGGTATGGGATGGTTTCAAGTCTCAAGGATGTATGATGTCATATAGAAACATTTTGAAAAAATTTCAACTTTGTTCCCATTCACATGTCACTATTGACCATCATGTACTCTATCCCTAATACAAGATATTTTAATAGTTGTTTCCTTTAAAATTCAACCGATCAGAAAATTAAAATGAAATGAGGACGAGATGAGACGATATATATGTTGGATTACTGAGAGGGGGGGGGGGTGAATCAGTAATAGAGATATCCAATCATTTTCAACCACAAAATGCAAGTGTTATATCAATGTAGTATTATCATCCAATAGTTGCAGAGTAAATAAACAATGAACAAATGAGCAATCATACACATACATAGTACACTAGTGTTTTACGTGGAAACCCAAAGCGGGGAAAAACCACCGAATTTTTTTTTTATATATGTCTTTAAGAGTTACATTCAATGGAAGCACCAACTTCCTTTGTTTTCCAGCTGCAATGGGAAGGAGTCTCCAACCCCCTAGTTTCTCAGGCTACAACTTAAGTGAAGCTCCAACTCCCCAATTCGCTAGCTGCAACCAGAAGGAGGCTACAACCCCCTATGTTCTCTGGCTACAACTGGAAGGTGGATAAAACCACCTGTCCTTGCCCCATCCAACCACCATAAAATATAAATTCCAAATGTAGACAACTTGTCACTGTCACTGAATCAACCACTGCCACTGTTAACCTATTACTGTCAACTTGTACCAATAACTTGTAACAACATGTACCAATCAACCTCAACCAAACAACATGTACAAATAAATTGAACCAACATGTACCATGCATCAACTACACATCAACTATGACTCATCAATATGTACCAACATCATCAACTATACACCTCATGTATATGCCAACTCATCAACTACTTGCCTCAACTATGTACCCAACATGTACCTCAACCACATACCAAATACATACACCAATATAACCATAAAAAGTTTATCACTCTATCCATAAACCAAATACCATAAACCCTTACATCAAGCCATGTTCCACAACCTCAATGTTATGTAGCCTCAAGCTAAACCAACAACTTCAACAACACATCACAACCAAAAGACCAATACTCATATGCCAAATACCAATAACAAAATACCAACTGTATCCCTAAATGTAACACCCCAGGTTATGAAACCCCATTTTAAATAATGTATTGTTATGATGTTGAGAGGCCAGAGTGCTCAAAGAATTATTAAAAGGCCAATGTGCCCAAGACATGTAATATTTTTATCATTATTAATAATAAATACACCACTAGCTGGTAAATGGACAAGGACTAGAGTTATAGGGAGCTATGATTCCATAAGAGAGGGGGCTTGAGAGGCTAAATGTTTATTCATATGTTAATTGCCTTTTTCCCTAAAGGGGGGGAGGGATTGGTTACGTGAGCTTCTTGGGGAGGCCAGGAGGTTCTTGATTTCCCCACGAACATACTTAAGACTGTCCCTAGTCTGATTGTTGGGTTGGTCATTATCTTGTCCACTCCATCACCTTTGTGTTACCTCATTCTTACCCTCAGACACTCCCATGCACTTGCCTCCTCCATCCATTTTCACCTGCATATTGATCTCAGGAAGGGGAACCGAACTGAAACAGAATTAGCCACGGGATAGTTGGTTATAGTGGTCACTGGTGTGATCCTGTCATGCCTTGAGGCCTGCATTTCTGAGATGCAGTGGCCTGTGTCCATCATGGCTCATGGCTGCGAGTCATGAGAATTCTAGCATTGATGTTCTAGACTAGTTGCATTGGAGGCCCGAATAAGGAGAAGGACTGCCTGAGGGACTGGGTGGCAGAGAAAGGTGGAGGTTCGTTCTCTCGGGTGGTGTAATCTGGGTAGAAGAGATTTGGGTACTTGGATTGTTGTGAGTGTTGGGAAGCCTGTGAGTGCTTGAGAGCTGACTGGTTTGGGAAGCCAAGTTCACTCTGGAACCATCCTTGTGGATTCATAGCCCTGGCTTGGGGGTGACGTTGTTGTTGAGATTTGGAGTAGTAGTGTCTATGGTTGGGTGGAACTTCCTTGGTATACAACAAGTTGGTTTCATATATCATAAAGATAAGTGATCTCTGTTCTGATATTATTATCTGTGTATGAATGTTTTTCCATTGTATATTTAATTATCATAAATTGAATCTTTAGAAAATGCGTGTTTCCTAGATATTGTTGTCCATGTTTTTAATTCTCTTATCTTATGCATCTTTATTAAAGAGGGAAGGTATCCATATGAGAAAGAAGTCCAAGGGTGGGCTTCCAAGTATCATACCCCATCCTGTGGTTGGCTGGGAATGTTACATATTGGTATCAGAGCTTATGGTTGAAACACCGGGCCGGTATGGTTCAGGTCTATTGGTCAGAGTCTCGTGGTCAAGATCAAACTATGACCATGAAATTGAAAATATCAGGAGGAATGGAGTTGCAGAAGCTATACAGGAGACAAAACATCATAGATCCTCTATAAGGGTTCGAAGGATCGTGACCATTCCTGTTGAATTTGGGAGTGATTGCCACTATAGGATCAGGAGAGATCTAGTATCATTGGATCATAGGATAGGTGAACAGGGGTCATCTGATAAAAAGGAAGCAAGTTTAAGGTCAAGACTGTTGGATCCCACTAGAGAGAGAGAGATCAATGGCCAACAGGCATTGTGGGGAACCAAGTTGCATGTGAGTTAATTTCCCAAGGCGGTCCCACAATCCAAACCATGATTTCTCCAAGGGGTTGCGTGTCAGCGTCAGGAGAATTGTGGGGCAAAAAGTGGGTTACTCCAGACCGTCAATGCACGCCCCCGCAAATTGAAAGGCATGCGGTGATGTGACATGTTAGCACTCAAGTGACGAATCTATGAAGAGCTTAAGTATCTAGGAAATGTCGATTTGTAGGAGGACACACATCCATCGATCACGTGCTCCAGATAAAACACTCTGGGAAAAAGTGAGCGAGGAGGAGGTTTGAAGTTTGAGACTTTTTAAACCTAAAGACCCAAAATGATATCGACCATCGATCTACCAAGAGCCACGCGTCACCAGATCCAGGGCTTTAGATGAAAGCCAGTGGGGCTAGACAAGTTTTGAAAATTGAGATTTCTAAAGTTCAGAGTCTCGAAGGAATCGTAGTCGTCGATCCGAGGGAGACACCCATCAGAAGATCGTGATCTTCAGACGAAAATATTTTTTAAGGAAAAAGGTTTAAGTTTGAGATCTCTGAAGTCTGGAGCCCCAAAGTAAAAACATAATTGTTAGACTGAAGAGGACACATGGAGTAGATTCGTGAACTCCGGGTGAAGACCCAAAGTGAATCTTATTCATCCGATCCAGGAGGACACATGGTGACAGATTGGCCAGTTCGAGAATTCAGAGTTCAGGAGAATTGGAAGTGTGCTAGTATGAAAACTCATGAAGTCCCGAAGCCCGAAGAGCCAAAGTGGTGGGGCAGTATGAAATCACCTGGAGGTTATGTGGACCCCATAATTCTGAAGTGACGTGGCTTGCGGATGTCACATGGGACGACATAGACACATGGGATGTGTGCCATGTGTTAGTAAGTTTTGAGCATTTAGAGTATTGAAAAGACGATTAGAACAGGACACGTGTCACCTGCCTGATTGGGCCATGTGTTCGCTTCCAGTATTTCACCACGTGGAAATATATCCTGTAGTCCGGAGACTGGGCACACCAGAAGGGAAATATGTGACATGTTTCATTGGGTCGAAAACTCCCAAAGCCCCGAAGGTCAAAGTGCATCTCGACCATTGATTCTATAAAACACACGTCGAAGGATCATCGAATTTGGGTGAAAGCACTCTAGGATAAAGTGCAGGAGAGAAGTTTGAAACTTTCGAAGCCCAAAGATCTGAAGCAATACACAACCATCGATCTGTGGGAATACATGCATCGATAGATCATGAACTTCAGGTAAAAGTGTTATGGGAGGAGGCAAGCAAGGAAATTTGAGACTCCTGAAACACGGAGTCCCGAAGTGGATCTCGATCGTTGATCATGAAGGAGGATGAGGACCATTGATATGGTCTTGGTTGAAGGTTCTGAAGTCTCGAAGCTCCAAACAAGAACTTTTTCAGCTAAGTGTAGGGTCATGGTCATGGTCATATGTAGATTGAGAGCTGAGGGAAGGAGGGCTAAGGGCCAAATTGGTCTCCGAGAAAGGAAAATGCTAAGGAAGGATTTAGTTGTGGTTTCTAGTCATGGTCACCTGGGAAGGTGGTTTGAAGGAAGCGCTTGCGCAGGATGAAATTATGTGTCAGCCCAGGGATAAAAGGACACTGTTATTTTCGAAGAATGGGGATATGATCTCCATGAAAAAAAATGAGAAAGAGACCTATAGCATGGTTTGTCAATTTTTTTTTATCATATGCATAATTCTAACAAAATGGTCACTTGCACATTTTCCATAATTGAGAGGCTTAAGCACATCAGCTTAGGATGTGTATTGAGGAAATGGAAGAAGTAAAGGGAGCCTCCAGTCATGATAAGGAGGTCGAAGGCTAGAATACCAGGGTTGGTAATGAAGAGACAGAGTCCAACGGACGCAAGGAAAAAGAGAGAAGGAAACGTTGATAGAAATGGTAAGAAGCTTGAAGATGGAAGTGTGGATCTACAAAGCAGACAATGATAGACTGATGAGAGATCAAAGTTAGATAAATGATCGAGTGTTGCAGAGCTTGGATTAGTTGTAGAGGAAAATGAAGAAGGGATCAAACTCAAGACAAGAGGAAGAAGGAAGGTGTTATGAAAGGAGAAATTATCATGGCAAGGATGGTTATTCTAGAAGTGCTATCAGAGCTCATGGACACCACTCACCTCCTTACTTAGAAAGAAATATTTATGCATCAAATGATCCCGTAAGAAGCCCATAGGTGTCCCCTGTCAAGCAACAAAGAAGGAAACAAGAGGTAGATATTTTGCAAGGAGAGTTGAGGAAGCTCAAGCCACCTTCCTTCGATGGTGAAAGAGAAAGGGAATATGATGCCGAAGCATGGTTTCTTGGGCTCAGGAGATACTTTTAGTTGCATAACTATTCATCAAACCTAGAAGCTGGGATTGCCACCTACCATTTACATGGGAAAGTTGCAATGTGATGGGACCAACTGAATAAAGTGGAGCATGTTAATGAAAGTAAGATCACTTGGAAACAATTCAAGAAATACTTCCAGAAGGAGTAACTCTCAGAGAATTTCTATGACAGGAAAATGAAGGAGTTCTTTGAACTCAGGTTGGGAAGCATGACTATGGCCAAGTACAAGAAGAAGTCATTGGGATTGTTAAAGTATGTCAGGTTCATTGGTGATGATAAAGTGAAAATACAAATATTTTTAAGCGGTTTTCCAGCCTTTTATAAGGAAAAGATCAAGTATGATGAACCCAAGACCTTGACTGAAGCCATTAGGAAGGCTAAATACCTATATGAGCAAGGCCAGGGAATAGAATACCTACAAAAATCTTGGAAGAATAAGAATAATGCAAAGTCTGATCAGAGGAGGAAAAGATTCAAACCTCCCTTCAATAGGAATGAGCCTAATTGAAATCGTCAAGATCAGTATGCTAAGGGAGATTTCAGGAAGGAAGATTCCTTGGAAAAAAGGGGAAGATCACCAATCCAATGCTGGGGATGCAAGAAATATCACCTATACAAGGATTGCCCACACAAAAAATACAGAGTGAATACTATGAACAACATCCAAGAGGCTACAACAGTCGAAGATATGGGAAGAATCTATGCAACTTTAAATGATCGACAATTAGAGTACGAGTCCAATATGATCGAGGTGGAAGGTAAGATCATAAATCAACCTATTGCTATTTTGATTGATTTAGGAGAAATTCATTGTTAAATTGATCCTAAGATAGTATATAGATTACATTTGGAGAAAAGTAAACTTGGAAAAGCAAGTTTGGTTCAGTTAGCCACTAGAACCAAAAGAAGAATCCATGATATGGTTAGAAGTTGTTCCATAAGTCTTAATTGTGTGAATACTAGTACTGATCTAAATATAATAACATTGGGGTCTTATGATGTTCTGATTGGGATGGATTGGTTGGACAAGCATCATGTTGTCCTAGATTGTCATAACAAGAAATTTACATGTCTTGATGGAAATGGAAAACAGAGCACTGTGAAAGGCATTCCAAGACCCATCTCTATAAGGGATATTTTGGCCTTACACCTAAAAAGATGCTTTAGAAAAGGATTTCAACTGTATGCATCTCATGTGGAAGATCCAGATAATAAAAAGGGGCCAAGCCTTGAAGATTTCTTAGTACTACAAGAATTTGAGGATGTAGTCCAAGAAATACCTGGATTTCCACCAAGAAGGGAGATAGATTTCTCAATTCATTTAGTGGCAGGAGTTGCCCCAGTGTCAAAAACACATTACAGAATGAGCATACTGTTATCACTCCAAGAAAATCCTTAGGGTTGTAGGCTAAGGATGCTTGGTAACTTAGAAATAATGGTTTTTATGTGTTTGGTACAATGGGGTCTTGAATGATTTATGTAAGAAACAACTTATCACACATGTAAAGATGTAGTGCTTTCAGTGAACAATAACCAGATCAAATAATTGAAAGAGAGAATGGAGAATACTATTCTTGATTTGCCAATACAAATGAAAGTAGGGACTAATACAAGACAGCGAGGAATCCTTTAGTTTCAAGCCTATGAGTTCAACAAAGAGGTAACAGTCTTTATGAACTAAAATAAACCGAAATTAAAGTACAGAGAATGAAAAATGGACAATTCTGGTATTGCAAACGAAAGGAAACTCCACTTTATTTCTGTAAAAAGAGTCTATACAATAACATAAAAGTTCTCCCAGTTTGAACCCTTGTTTCATATAAAAAATAGGCATTTACAGCCTCTTACAAACAGTTTCACAGATCCTAAAAACATGGATCTGTATTTAATAAAAACAATTCAATTCTATCTAAACAAGTTGAAAATAAAGTCTTAATCACTAAATTTAGAACTCGAACTGTCTTTAATATCCAAAATTCGCCATCTGCATCCTCCAGCTCCTGGTATCTACAATGTGGTGAAGAATAGCAGGACACCTGTCTAACAGTTGGATCTCCCAACACTCATGGTCGATTTTTGAGGAAATGGTTTTGCATGTGTTACCAAAATTCTCTCGAACCTCTGATGTTGAACCCTTTGCATGCACTCTGATAGCCCATTGATATACCGGAGCTCCTTCAAAACCTGTTTGGAATGAACTGTCCTGTCTTTGTCTTCAAAAATTTCTTTTCCAGCTTTCAACAGCTAACTCGTTTAATTTTTCGCAGGTTAGCTGTTGAAAGCCGTCACTTTCCATAGCTAATGGGTCATAAAATATAGCTTTGCACTGGTGAAAGCCCCGATTGCGCTCAAAATGAGTTTTCACCTCCAAAATTTCGATTTCATCAAAATTTAGTGTGTTTTCGATTTCTCACCTTGCATATTAACGACGACTTGAGCGAGAACCTTCAGATCTGGATGAGATTTTTGCCTCTGTTTTTGCTTTAACCTTCTTATCTGCCTTTTAAGGCATTTGGCAAGCCACCACAAGCTATTGTAATCTTTGGTGAGTTTTTTCTTTCTTTTCTTCTCTTTAACACTTTCCCTAGCCAATCTCTCAAATGCAGTATTGGTTTTTTCAAAGTTCTCAGACAACTTCTTATACCTTTCTTTAATTACCCTTTCCAAAACTTCTTGTTGGGAAATTACCTCCTTCAAATGCTTGATCTTCTAAGACTTCTTTGATTTGGAGCTTTTTGATGTTTCTCCCTCTTCTGTATGGATGAAGGTCTCATAGTTTTGTGCACATTCAGTTTTCTGCTCAGGATTATCAGTGACAGGGCATTGATCTTGCTGCTCTGATTCTGAATCTGAATAGGGAAAGTTTAATATATTTTTCCTTGTACTCTGCTCTGTAGGATGCTCTATGATTTTCTCTATGGTATGCTCTGTGATCTTCTCAAATTTTAACCTTTTCTTTGACTTGTGGGGCTTCACTCCAGAAATTCTGTCTTCTGGAGGTCCTGGCAAGGTCCTTCTTTTTCTTGAACTACTTTGAGGGGAAGACTATTTCTTTGAGGCTTTCCCTAGTTCATTTGCCAGTTGGGTCTGTGTTTCAAAACCTTCCCAGAATATGAAATGATCCCAGCTCCTTCCCTGCTGTTTCAATTCCTCCAGGATGATTAATTTTATGAGGCCGAAATGGCATAGAGTACTTTTTATGCTCAAGGGTTGAGCTCTAATCTTCTTGCAAACCTTAGTCAAACTTTTATGTAGGAAAAAAGGTAGATTAAGGGGAGTCTTGCCTGTGAAATGATCCATGAGTTTGATGTGATACATCATAATTTTATCATATCTTCCCTCTGAAGTAATGTATAGTTGGATGCCTTTGAACAACTCCTGCCATTCTTCTTCTAGATAGGAAATCAGCATACCTTTTTTCCATGCCTTGTGCTTGTATCCCTCTTTCAAATAAACTATGAAGTCCAAATTTTTGAGAGCAGTGGTTTTAAACCATCTCTAACCGGTTCTAGGTAGGCTTGTAGCTGCGGTAATGACAGCTTCATCCACTCTAATTTCCATGGACCCAACATGATCTTTGTTTCCATCGAAAGTCTTGGCAAAAGCTTCTGCCATAGACTGCTGGAAACCAATTTGCAATCTTTCAACGAACCCAATACACCCTGCGTTTGAAAAATGTCTCTGGACTTCGGGGTGTGTCTGTAAAAAGGACAGGCTATCCAGCTCTCTCTTGAGTAGAGCACCACTGCGTTTTCTCACCATTCTGTAGCTCGAAGATCCGACAATTTCTAACCCCTGCAACTGCTGGTCGAGCTGGGGTTCTGCGCTGTTGAAAGCACTTCGGGCGTCGGCTCTGTTTTGAAATATTTGAAACTTTGACAGACCTCCGCGAACAGGGTATGATATGGAAATAATGACTTGATTTGATTCTTATCAGGCCGGCAATACATCCTCTGTACTTGCACCACTGAATTCGAGATTAACATCCCAGATGCCATGATTATGGAGCATGAGTTTCTGAGCCGAATTCGCATCACAATCCTATTCTGACGTGCATAATTGAGTTTCCATCATTACCCACTCTTATCAGCATGTGATTTGGATTTGCCTAACATGGGATGATCATATCATCATTGCATTTAGACATGGATATCACACACGTGATTCCCTCTTTCTTCAACCAACGGCCCGTGGAAAACGCCTCTGTTAGCTGTTCATACTTGCCGCTTTCACCAGCGCATGACCCTGTGGAAAACCCCGGTTAGCTGTTGAAAGTATTCACTTTCCTCAGTGCGTGGCCTTTTTAGAATTTCCTCTTAGCTGCGAAAAGTTTTCACTTTCACCAGCGCACAACCTTGTAAAAACCGCTCCATAGCTGCGGAAAGTATGCACTTTCAACAACGCACGACCCGCGAAACTGATTGTTGGACATTTTGAAATTCACCACTTTCAACAGTGCACAGACTTATGAGAAGCACTCCTTAGCTGCTGAAAGTCGCCACTTTCCACAGCTAACACTCAACTTTTGGACACACGTCAGCTGTTGATAGTGAATTTTGAAAATTTTGAAAAGAAGACTTTATGGGTCATATTATTTTCTAAGACAAAAACCAAAACCTAAGTTTTGCAGCTATAAAAACTCAAAAATAACTTGAGGACACTACCGATAGCCATGCTATCCACCCAAAACTCGACCAAAAGGATGGTTTCATTTTGGGAGCTAACACATACCAGAGTTAAAATAATTACAAATGTAGTTGGAGTAATTGTTGAAGAAAGGGTACATACGTCCAAGTGTTTGACCTTGGGGAGCACCAATACTTTTTGTCAAAAAGAAGGATGGAACCTTGAGGCTGTGTATTGACTTCTGACAGCTGAACAAGTACACTATAAAGAACAAGTATCTTCTACCACGAATTGATGACCTCTTTGATCAACTAAGAGGAACAAAGATATTTTCAAAGATTGACCTGAGGGCAGGATACCATCAGGTAAGAATCAAGGAAGAATACATTCATAAGACAATCTTTAG
>JASDQU010949654.1:14757-26972 GCA_032191745.1 Picea mariana | reverse complement strand
CTGGCAGGGCCGACCTCTCTCACTGGGTGGATAAATCCACCTTTAATTAAATCTGGCCCTTTCATTATAACTGCTGGGGCCGACTTCTTATTCTTTACATTATAATTGTCCGATGACCAATCCACAAAAGGGGATTTGGTCCTTATTAAATTTCCGACTTAGTTAATCCTCAATGGGGATTAACCTAATAATAAAAATAATACTAATGACATGATTAATCCACAATGGGGATTTAATCCAATAACAAAATAATAAGAATGCTCTTCGCAGTTACATTATTTCAACATGACTTAGCTTCACAGGTTTAAAACTTACAAAAAACACCTATTAAAACTTAACGAAATTCTGTAAGACTCTGAAAGATGTCTAGCATGGTCATTTACAAAATTACAACACTTCTATCCCTTAGTCACCTACTGGGATCGATCATTAGAACGCCTTTCACCACTTTGGAGGATTATTGAGTGAAAAACTTAAGTAATTAAAATTGTTGAAAAAGCAAAGTTAATTACCTAAGGAGAAAAAACACTCGATGAAAGGACTTCCCTAATGATAAAGTCCTAGGCCACTAAACTAATACAAAACTTGACCCATGCTAACATGTTACATTACAAAATTTCCCACGCAAGGGAGCGGACATTCCGTGGAGAAGAAGAGAGAAATATAAGTTTTGGGGGCAAAATTTCCCTACTGAGCCATAGGTCTTCAACCTTGTCATGGCACAAGGTACATGTCTTCATGGTACATGACTTTGACACCTAGTTGGATAGGTGGTCAACAATCCCCATTCATAATTTCAAACCCTCTAAAGGTTGCCTCTCGACTCCATTTTCCCTAATTGGATAGGCACTAGTCTAGGTCCTCCATCCCATTCTATTTCTAAAGTTTATCTCATATTTTACTTAGGGAAACTCCCCTTGTGATGGAGGAGAGCCGGCCTAAAGTGAGAGAAAGCATTGTTGTGGTGACAATGGACAACCCCTATTAGTTCACCTAAGGTTGCGCTTGTGTTTTAGGACTTTACCACTTAAAGTGCAGGTTTGGGAGGAAACATCTATCTAGGGGGAGTTGGTGGCAAGTGTCTTCTTATGGTTTCCCTAGCTAGAGTTTGGAGAGCTTTACTTGTACCAGCTTTATGATAAAAGTGTGGTATGTACTTGTAGTTCATCTTTTATATATTTATGAAGTTCGAGTTGTCTAAATTTTGTGTACTTGCATATTTTATTTTCAACTTATGTTATCTTCATGATTGAGTAGATTTCATCCTTGGTTATTCCTGTTGATTTGACATAACATAGAGCTGAATTGGTTAAGAGATTTAACACATATATATAGAAGATAAAACAGTATATTTGTTGCTGTTATAAGACATTTCAGATCTGTTATATGCTTGGAAAGTGTGTCCTAAGGGCTGCAGCTTTGTGGTATTGAAGTACATTTGAATGGTGTTATTTTCTTGGGCTGCCTTGCGAAATTGGATTGCAGAGAAGTGAAATATTTCTGCTGTAAATTAATATTGTAGATTCAGCCTTAATGCTGAAGGTACACAGGAAATAGATCCAGTAAACCTCATGGTTGAGGTGAAATTCCGGAATTTGCAATAATTGCCTGATTTGAAATTTCAACATCCACAAATGTGGGGAAGCATCTTTTGCATTTCCCCGTGAGGTATTCCTTTGAAAAAATAATATTCAAAACACAATCATTAATGGCATCCACAAATGTGGGAAAGCATCTTTTGCATTTCCCTGTGAGGTATTCCTTTGAAAAAATAATATTCAAAACACAATCATTAATGGCCAGCCTATATACATTTGTTTTGTTCTCCTACTTTTCCAAGAAGTAATGATTTTATACAAGGGACTTTAGAAAGCAAAGTTAGACGATTTTTCTCAAGATCTGAGTCATAAGTAGAACCAGCCAAATCGGTCTGACTCAACTGATTCTGAATACAGAAGTGTGCATGCAGATCCATATCCTACAATTGAAAATTCGACCAGGGGGATAGCCTGAGGGAATGATTTGTTCCCAAATTAGATAATCTCGGGGATTGTATCCTAGTTGAAAGAGCTTTTTAACAAATTTTCTGAATAGGTACATGCTTAACCAATTGAAACTTTGGGAAGTTGAAAATCTGGTCTACTTCTTGACAAAATGGTCAACATAGACATATTGGAAACACATAGTAACAATTTCATTAAGATTGACAATATATAATCAGTAAAGCTCTGGGAAACATTCATACCTGAGTTCCAAAATATGAGTTAATTACACGAGCCAGGAAGGATATGATATCTCCAAGTAATGGTTGGGAAGCAAGCAGGTAATCTGCAACCCAATGTTCCACTATTCCAGCAACAAACTGCATCCACATAATTTTATTTAGAGTGCATTGACATACAATTACCAAGCAATCCTTGGATGCACACACACACACAAACACAAATAATTAAATGCTTCTTTCTTTTTGCATTTGCTGCTTCTTTTTTCTACATTGCATGATGAAGTTTTGAAAGATTATTAGAGAGGTAACAGTGGTGAATGAAACAACTTCTGAACAAATTTGTTTAAGAACCCTCAAGTTTCAACACAAAAATTGATAGCAATAAAAGTGAAATAATGCAATGGCAATCTACAAGAGGTAATTTTAGACCTGCATCTTTTCTAGAGATTTTGAGAAATTGATAAATCCTTCATTGCATTCAAAGCCTATACCTGATACCGCAAATTTGCTGATGTTCCAAGAAAACACCCATAAACAAAGGCTGTCTTGAAGACTGGATATTGTACGTTGATATTATGTTTTTCAACACCTGGACTCAACTGTTGTCGGATTGAAAAGAGAGTATTTGTGATGCTCACTGTGCTGATACTTGAAAGAAAACCTACACAAAAGAGTTTCAGCCCTCCCATAAGCACAGCGGCACCTCTTGCTCCTAAATCCCAGTTTTGTCCAAGACTATTTCTCTGAAAAGCATTTTCTGGCAGTGATCCAAGTAGCCCTTTCAATCCTTCTATTGTCCAAGATGTATTAGTATTTTCTTCATATGAAAGAAATGATAAAGTAGGAGCAGGAAGCCAAACAGCAAAGAAGGAAACAACTGCTGATCGTAGAGTATCACTAATCACATAGTCAAGCTCTTCCATAAAACGCTCTTTACGCTTTTCATATTGTGCCATCAGTGTTGCTGTTATGCATATAGTTTCCTCTAGAGCTAACCTTTGAAAAATCCTGGGATTTGCTAACCATCTTTCCCTGAATCCCTGCATTATGAAAGCTAGTAAGTGTGAATGGACATAACACTACATATTGTATATTGAATGTGCTGCACATTCCCTAGAAACTTTAATGCAACTGAAAAGGATTTCTCAAAAATCAGTCCTATTACTATTCTAAAACAATATACTGGCTATTCAGATTCTCTTTGATTGACAATATATTCACAATTTATTGCAATGAACAAGCGGCATTACACACAGGAAAGAATACGACAGACATTATTCAGAATAATAAAATATTATATGCAAAAAGCATGAACAATAATCATGTGCAGTCGAACAACTGCGATAAATGGGTCACGATTAGTGAAGTGTCCATGAATAATAATAATAATAATAATAATAATCATATTTTCTATACACACATAACTCAATTGTTTGAACCATCTTCCCAAGGCATGTTGCTGATGTGGAGGCCATGGTCACAGGTTTGAATCCAGTTGAGTCCCTCGGAGTTACAGGGTTACCAGCTGCTATTGTTGCTGGCGGTTGAGCCACTCTCCATCCATATATTCTGGGGAAGAGGGGGATCCCACGAAATTTTCCTTGGGAAATCCGAAATACACACACACACACGCACTTCTCTAGAGAATAAAATACACACAAACACATAGTCATCGGGTATGGTGAATTTTTCCAAAAAAACTTAAATTTAATCAAATCTCAAGTAGTGGCGAATTTAATAGGCCATACAAAATTTTCAAGTATCAAAAATTAATGTTCGGATTCGTTTTTTGTTTAACCTTAAAAATAAGAAAATGAACCTTATATATGAATGTATGTATTTAGTCTTGACACTTGAGTCTTGACATTTAATTTGACATATTTTTGCATCAAAATTGAAGTTAAAAAATATTTGCATTTGTTTTTAATTTGAATATATGAAGTTGTAACCGAATACACTTAATTGTCTTTGTTACCCCCTCAGACTAGAGGTAACTAAGGAGATAATGTCTCGAGGCCCACAGGTAGCAAACATGGAGTGCCAAGAACCATATTGACCAGCAGGCAAGGCCCCTCCTATCTTGACTTGCACCATCAGTCATCACCAGCAGCAGAGCAACATCCATCACACCGGCCTGGCCCCAGAGAACAGCAAGACTTGCTTCATGAGGTAATAATTCTGGTTCCATGGTAAGTGTCACTTTTATATTGAAGCATTTGAATATGTTGCAAAGAATCCTTTCTTGATTACAGAACGTTTGCTTGGAAATTATACCTATTATCTGCTATCCTAGGGATAACTAAGGATATTATGTCTTGAGGCCCACATGTCCTAGACATGGAGTACTAAGAGCCATATTGACTTGAGCCTGGCCCTGGAGGGCCCATCCCTCTTCTTCAGCGCCTCCATTCTGTCARCAGCAGCAGCATCCATCCCATCGGCCTGRTTCTRAAGTAGAAATGGGTCTTGCTCCATGAGGTAATGAGTCTGGGTATCATGGTATGTGTCACTCTAATTCTCAAAGCATTTGAATATGTGCATTTAATTCTCTTTTGCTTCATGACGTGTGCTTGAACTTTATGCCTTTTGACTTGTCCATACCTAGGGGGAATGACAGAATGCCCTAGCAAGTTGGTTCCCTTAAGAGTGAGTTGCCACTAGGTGGGTTTATGAAAGGTCATCGTCCATTCCTTCCATACTTATCACTTTTCATCTTCTTCCCTCTCATCTATCCCCTACATTGGTTCGTGCATTGGGTTTTCCAAGCTAGTAAGGGTTGTACCTTGCCTTGTGGGAAGAAGGGGCTAAAGGCCCAAAGGGTAAAAGTAGCTGGCAAAAGTTAAAAGCCAAATATCAAACCTTGAGATGCTTCGCCCAGGGATCCCTAAGAAAGCAATAAAAGGCTTCTCAGCAAGAAAAGAAGGGACCCATAAAAAGGATAAAA
The DNA here is from genome assembly GCA_032191745.1 of Picea mariana. Lineage (NCBI taxonomy): Eukaryota > Viridiplantae > Streptophyta > Pinopsida > Pinales > Pinaceae > Picea > Picea mariana. Next base: position 21,804 of record JASDQU010949654.1, on the reverse strand, counting down.
CTGAAGACCTAGTTGGTTGATAAGGGGTCTCATCACGAGCCAGCCTATTAGGTCCATGGGCATGTAGCGGTATGACACTATTATTCATCTGGTCACCACGCCAGGGTGGTGGCTCTTGGTAGCATAGCCAAGAGAAAGGGGGTCTCATCACGAGCCAGCCTTCTCATCTCCGTGAAATACTTGTGGGTAACGTTGTCACCATTGGTCACCACGTCAGGGCAGTGTCCCCCAACTATTCTCTTGAAAGAAAAAGCAATAAGATAAAAGTAAAAAGGCATTGAATGGGCTAGGAAACAATTGCATCCATGACAAGGTGCAGCTCACCCTCTTTAGAGGCACCCACAGGTAATACCTACATTTCCCTGTCATCACTGCACCCCTTGCCCAAACATCCCCCGCACCATCTTATGCACTTACATGACCTAGATTGGTCTTCACCTAGAAACACCCCAGACCTAAGGAGAATTAGCCCAATAGGACGTCTTGGAACCTTCTCCAAACCTTGCTTGTAGAATAGCATAACGTCTTTGAGCACTTGTCTGGGGAAAAGGGGGGTTTTATGCACATGTCTGTGTAACTTAGTTATTAGATGTGATTGACATTGCTAGGATCCCTGTGACTTATGAGCCCATGGAGGGTGTACTTTTTGTTGTTGCAGGACCACGCCCGACGGGCAGGTACATATGGGGAGATGATTAGCTCGAACCTCCGTAGGGCTAAAAGCCCGCCAGATGGATGTTGAGACCCCAGCCAAGGGCAGACATATACCAAAGGATTGCACCGAAGAGAGAGGAGGACGTTCCCCCAGAGACACCTTGGCAAGCCTGGACCCAAGGGGGTCTTGCCTTTCCCCCTGAACGTTGGCATTGGGAGGCCCATGACGTCACCCTTGTGACCCTTGACGTCACCCAGCGTCAAATGAACATGATGGAGGCAATTGTGTGCCAAGTGGCACGTGTGGCATGATCTGGAGGCCTTGGAAGGCCTAACATTTTGCTCCTGGAGGCCAACGTCTCACTTATAAGGCCCAACGTCACCCTAGAAGGGCATGATGTCACCTCTTTTGCACATTTTAGGGTTTAATTTGTCAATTTTATGTAAAAAATTGAGTATTTGATGTAACTGGCCATGTCAGCCTTTTTTGACCTAATTTGTAATTAAAGGCCATTTGAATTGTATAAATAAGGGAAAAATCCCTTGTATTTTTCATCATCTTTCACTCACACAAGTGTGAGGTCTGAAATTCGGCCTCTTTAAGGCTTATTGGCTGAAATTAAGTGGTGCGCAACTCTTGGAGGAGGCTTCTTTTGGTGATTTTTGGCATTTCCATGGTGGAAGGTCTTCAACTAGAGCATGTTACTAGATTATTCTTRGTGAATGTAAGTGAAAATCTGMAATTATTCTTTCTTTGAATGKTTATGGTATCTTTTACTTTGCATTCACTAAGACTATGAAATTGCTAGTGTAAAACCCTAGGAGAATAAGCACATGTTATTGTCCTTATCTCAATAGTTATCCACCTACTTGAWTTTGCTAAAAGACATCTCCATTGAAGCATGTGCTAGAGCCCTACCTTTGTAGCACTCTAACACCATTGCTTCATCAAGCTTTTATTTATCTCAAGCTTSAGCTAAAGAAGAAGGAAAACCGCTAGGGCCTAGGGTTACCTACTTCCTAGTAGTCGTTTTCCTTCTAGGGTTTGATGATTGAGGCCTTGRGTTACCAACACCTCAACCATCCTCCCTCTTSTGTTTAGTTCACATATTATCATTTGTTTCCTTCAAGATTGTTGCTACAAAAAAGTGACTCCATTAACCCTAAAGACACTGGTTTCTACCTTACATTTGATTGATTGATGAAACAACCTTCAAACTATCTACCTCAAGCTCTTTGCTAASCATTCCTAACCTTAGATTGGACTAACTTACTAACATTCTTGTTGTTGTTACAAAAGTAAGCTACAGCCATATATTACAGCAKTAAAAGCTCTTAAAAGCAAGTGTTAAAGTTGATTTTACATTGCCTACTTAGCTTCTGACAAGTGCTAGCATATTGCTAATTCTAGGTTACCATTTTGGGTCATTTTTGAAGCTTGTTTAAGGCATAATTGTGAAGCTATCACTATATATACATTGTTGTTATAAAATTTTGTTTGCTTCATCTTGTATATCAGCTTATTGCTCTTATTGAAAGTCCAAGGTTTTACGAAGCACTAATATCAATTTTTACTTGCAAATAGTGTTTTTCTTGTTGTCTTGTTTTGGGAAGCTACACTTAAGCATATCTTTGCTTCATATTATTAAACCTTTGGGACTTTCTGATCAGTGTGACTTGAGAGAGGGGAAAAAAAATTCTCAATACTATAACCTTTGCCTTCTCAAACCCCCAGGTCACCGGGGACGTCTCCCCTAGGCTTTCACCCCTAAAGAGAAAGAGGTGTCTTATTTAGGTGACAGCGATAGGACAACCTCATGTTACACCAATTTATTGTTCACTTGCCTTTGGCTTTTGGGCAAGTACAAATTGTGCGATAACAATACCCTTTGCCTTAATTAACCTTGGTGGGTGTCATCACATCCTAGTAAGTTGGTCACCCTCGGGAATGGGGTGCTACTGGGGGGGTTCCCTAAAAAGTCATCGTACCATTCCCGATCATACTTATCACTTTCCATACTTCTTCCATTTTGTCTCCTCAACTTTTGGGTTTTTGGGCTTATTGACCCAAGAAGGGCATGTACCTCATTTCATGGGACGAAGGGGCAATTAGGCTCGGAGGTGCCCTAGCAAAAAAACATCGTGCAATAAAAGCTTTCCCTGGGATCCCGAGAGCAATGAAACACCTCTCTAAGAAAGGCGAGGGACTTGTTATCGCACAAGTTGTAGGTTGGACAAAGCCCGACCCAATCCAAAAGATGGCGAGAACTACAAGAGAGTATACCCACTGTCACCTTAGATAAACCCTCCCCTCACTTTAGTGAAGGAGAAATCCTACACAAGGGGGGAATCCCGGGTGACCCTAGGGAGAAATGAGATGGAAAATGGAGTTATAGAAGGTAATGCCCCTATAGGTCAAACTACAAAGTGGAAGATGGCTTGGGAACAAATCTTGGTGATGGCTAATGGTTGCCAAATGCCTGAGTACCTGCAGAAGATAGTTATACCTGCTCGAGACAAAAGAAGAACAAGTATACAAGCACAATATTCCAATAGACAAGCAAGTGAAGCTTGCTGTCCTAAATTACAGCAGTAAATAAATGTATATATCAGCAATGAAATCAATTAATTACTGCAGAATTAACTATCGAAATTGTCAAATAATTATTGGAGAATGAAGCATCAAACCAATAGATAACTTTCCAATGTTCAAGCACAAATTTTGACGGTGAAAGAGGGTTGTTAGATAGTGTTTTCAGAAAATAATTGTAACAGCCAAGTGGCTATAGCAAAGATTTGCTACAGAAGCAAGTTTCAACCACAAAAATTAGCAAGTAATGCGACAAAAAGTTAACCAGTAAGCAGTAGAATGATAATAGTAGCTTACAAGCAAATTTCTACGGTTGAAATGCAAGTAAAAGTAAGAAATAGGGTATGTTTTGCTGCAGCCCTATTGGCTATAGCTTTTGATTGATTACAACTCAAGAACTGCTAGGCTAATCAAGATGCCCTAGTGGCTTTAGCAAGCTTAAGATATCAAGAAAAGATTCCAACTTGAACAAGATCAATATCTCTCCAAATCACGTTTACCAATGCAAGTAATTTATTTCTCCAATGTAATAAATGATTAGTGCCTTGCCAAAATGGATTATGGAGTCTTCTTGTATTAGGTTAGGCCTACTACTTCTCAAGGGGTGTACACCCTTTTACTCCCTTGAGCAAGTAACCCTAACAAGGTAAAGTCTAGGAGGGTGCAAGTCCTTTTACTCCTCTTAGCAACCTTTGCAATAGCTTTTTCAACCACAAACAATGATAAAACTTGGTGGAGGGTATATGCCCTTATATTCCTCCAAGGATCTAGCCAATAACAAGCATGGAACAAGAAAGAAGAGCTAACAAAATGCAGATTTTCCTTACCAATTCCAAGAGTATGAAAGACAAAACCCTAGTTACCAAGAATATTCATCACCATAGCAAGAGAAAGAGCCTCCAAGAGATGGCGCACCACTTTACTCCACAAGACAAATGATAATTGTTATCCCCATTTTTGTGGATAACTGTATCAAAGATGGTATCTAGAAGCATCTAGGTTGTAGACATGGAATGTCCGCAGATATGCATTATTTAATGGTGGTCAGCATGGACCCCTCCTCTATTTTTGGGCATATTTTCGGCAGCAGCTGAGTAGCGGTTGACACCATGGCATTGGACGGGCTTGTTGGACATCCCATGTACATGCTACAAGTTGGTAAGCCTCTAACCATAGTGAGTACTGATTTAATATTTGAGGCATTTCTAGATTAGTGCAGATCACTCCTCTTGGTCATGAGACATTAGCTTGTTGGTTATACGTTTTCCCTAGTCGTACCTAGGTGGTTGTCTTGGTCTCTTGGGAAAGTTAGGAAGCTCTTTGGTAACAAGGGTACATATTGGGTCTTATTTCTGGATCAATCAGTGTCATACTTTTCACTTTCCATATTCATATCCCACTACCCTTCCCACTACTTCTGGTGATTGGTTGCTCTGATCAAGGACGGGACCGTTCCTCTGTCTATGGGCTAAAGCCCTAAAGGTTGGCTAGCAAAATCCAACCATGGTTACCTGCTCAAAGACTCGTCCAGTCCGCATAGCACTTGTGAACACATCGCTAGATCGCTACATATTCTTTGGGGTGTCCGAAGCAAGTTAAGAGTGTGTTTTTCAATACGAGACAGACAAGAGAAACAAAGTAAAAGAAAAATCATAAGAAAAAGAAAAAATAAAGAATGTCGTCACACATGGAAAATATCGCCAGAGCACTACCTATTCTCTAGGGTATTCCCCCCATGTGATGATGTGGTAAAAGGATAATATAGGACTTGAGCCTCGCAGATAACAGGAAACAATGGTCATAGCTCATTCCCAAAGGCACCCTTGATTGAGATACTACGGACCATGTGTGTCGAACTTCCAACACCTTCGAAGTTAACCTACTATTTTTTACCCTTTATTCATCCGTGACTTTGAAGACTCATTCCTGGGAACAAACCTCTTCACTTTAGGGTGACTTAGCCTACTGGGATTCCTTCATGACCTTCACGTACCTTGACTATGAAAAAAGCATAACTTTCTTAGCTTGTGTCAACTAGGATAGAGGAGTGTGATGGACTGATTACTAATGGCTTTTATATTACGTTGGTTTATCTTGCTATGATTWTAGGCTTTCTTTCTTCTAGATGCACATGTCTTATTTTGTCCTACAGGTTCTTGCCATGTGTCATTGTTAAATTTAGAGTTGTTATTATGTTCTTTTCAATTTTACTAGACAATAATAGCATAACCAGGATCACTGAAAGAAACACAATCACAAGGTACACAACATTTATCCTGGGAAACCCTCATGGGGGAGAAAACCTAGCAAAAACTTCCTTAATATAGATAGYCAATACAATGCCAARATAAAAGACCAAACACAAGAGAATATCCAACATTGAGCAATGCACCTCTCTCTCTTCTTCTTATGGMAACTAYAGCTTCCTTCAAACTTTCACACTAGATGAGAGACTTAAGTGAGTGTAAGAATGAGKAGCTATCCTCTCTTATTTATACTAGCTGAGGAGCGCTAGGGTTGTGTCTCTTCACCATACTGGGCCGACTTCTTCAACTAGTGGCTAAAGCCACTTTAATTGGCCCTARGGGCCGACTTCTCAATTAGCATCAATTAACTAGGGTTTGACCAATCCACAATAGGGGATTTGGTCATACATAAGTCCCGACATGATCAATCCATAAAAAGGGATTGATCCATTTAATAATAACCCAATTATAATTAGAATATACTTCGCAGTTACAATATTTCAACACTCCCCTTTAACAAGAAAAGTATTTTACAACATCATCAAGAGAGAGAGAGAGGGCAGCAACATCAACAGCATCTGGAACACTGACTGGCATATCTATAAATCATCAGAAGTTTTTCTCATCATCAATAACATCATCATTATGGAGTTGGAGTATCGTCATCATTATCATTCACAACATGGAGTTGGAATAGCATCATCATCATCATCGTTCACAGCATGGAGCTGGAATAGCATCATCATCATAGTTCACAGCATGGAGCTGGAATATGAAGCATCAACATCAGTTAGCATAAAATCTATAACAACTACATCAATTAGTATAAAACTAATATAACATCATCAATCAGTGCAAGACTGATACATCATCATCAACATCTTCAACAAGAAGTTGAAGTAGCAACATCATCATCATCTTTAGCATTAACCCGAAGTATCATCATCATCATCTTCTTCAGCACAAGGCTAAGATAACAACATCATCAACACGAGGTTGAGATAACAACATCATCAACATATTGCAACAGAATGAGTCAGGTGTAACAACATTTTGTGGTACTCTAACCCTCCCTAGGGATCTGCCCAAGAATCATAAGATTCCCTAGGATATAAAATCCTAACAGAGCTACCACGTGGTACTCTGACAGACCGTCCTTACCGGACCCTCGGGATCTACCCAGAAATCATACAATTCCCTAGGATTATAAAAATCCTAACGGAGCTACCACTACTGACCACAGTTGGCATATACATGCATAGGTACTCTGACAGATTGTCCTTACCGAACCTTCGAGATTTGTCCAGGGATGATCAGTCCCCTAGGATATAAAATCTTAACTGAGCTACCTGTTGTTGGTCAGGATACCATAGTATCATCAGCATCACTCCCCCTTTCGAGGGAGGTCCTTTCGGACTATACCAAGCTTGTCTCGAAAGTATTTAAACTTTACACGAGACAGAGGCTTGGTCCACACATCTGCAACCTGCTCATCTGTGCCAACATATTGGAGCTTTATAGCTCCTCTCTGCATCATATCACGAATGTAGTGATATC
>JASDQU010949653.1:9238-20559 GCA_032191745.1 Picea mariana | reverse complement strand
AATTTATTGGCTCCAATTGGAAGGAGGCTCTACTATTTCTAATACTTTTGTTGTTTCTTTTGATTTCAATATCTCATCAAGATTGCAACAACACATACCTCATACCAAGATCCACAAGAGAGTTCTCCAAATCAAATGATTATGAATCACTAATTCATATATGTTCCTGATTTCTTTAGAATACACACCCTAACATACAAAGGAAGACATACATTCAACCTATAGTTGACCTGAGTTTTAGATCTCTAATCTTCAACAACTTTTATTCATAGGTCTGCGACCCTTACACTGTATACTCGCGAATGTTCACATTTTTCCCCACTGCAGCTCGCGAATGTCTGTGCTTTTCCTCTTGAAACCCATGGATTTAGTCAAAGAATCTGGATCTTTATTTTTTCTCTATATGCTCAGCTCCTACAAACTTCTCCCTTCACTGAACTTCACTGACCTTGTCTTATTAGCTTCAAATCTACTAATTAGTTTCACAAAAGTGATATTCAATTGACTCTTCTCTATGTTTTAATGAGGATCTCATGATGACATGCAAATGACATAAAACTTGTTAAATTTTGTTTACAGATACTTTAACATGCAATTGACATGTAGCTTGTTAACTTTTGTTTACAGCTACTTTACTTTGACATGCAACTTGTTAACTTTTGTTTACAGTCACTTTAACATGCAATTGACATGTATCTTGTTAACTTTTGTTTACAGCTACTTTACTTTGACATGCAACTTGTTAACTTCTATTTACAGTTACTTTAACATGCAATTGACATGCATCTTGTTAACTTCTATTTAAAGCTACTTTACTTTGACATGCAACTTGTTAACTTCCTATTCAAGGGTTGACATCAATGACAACCAATATTTCCACAACTAATCGTTCAACAATTAATATTTCAATAATTCATATTTCAACAATCTCCCCTTTGGCATTGATGGAAACACTTAGACACAACACTTAGATGTGGAAAACACTCATGCTCATGTTGGCTCCCCCTGTCTTCATGCCTCTTCTCTTCATTTCTATGCCTTTGTTTTTCTCTCCCCTTTGACATCAATGGAAAAGGGTGACTTCTCCTTGGGGATACTCCCCCTATTTGTAAGCCTCTAATCTATATTGATATTTCTCTTCATGGTGCTTCCTCGTGTAAATATCTGATAAATAGCATTCAAAAAGAATTCATGTCTTTCATGATTATTGTTTCTCTCCCCCTATCTTATTGTTCCAACTGCCATGTAGATCATTGTGGGGTTGAAACTACTTCTTTATGTCGAAGATACTCAAAAATCCTCTCCCAGAAGAGGTTTGCTGAAGATATATGCAATTTGTTCTTTTGTCCCAATGTATTCTACCTTCGTGTTCTTCACTGTAACCTATTACCATAGAAAGTGAAACTTTATCAGAATGTGTTTTGTCTTGGAATGCATCACTAGATTCTTAGAAATATTTATATCACTTGTGCTATCACAGAATATTGAAATAGGCTCGTCATATTCCACTTGTATGTTCTGCAAATCTTGCTTCATCCATAGAACCTATGTACAACATGTTGTTGTTGCAATATACTTTGATTTTGTTGTGGAAAACGATATTGAAGATTGTTTCTTGCTCAACCAAGATATCAGACAATCACCCAAGTAGAACGTTGCTCCATTTGTACTTCTTCTATCATCAACACTTCCTTCCCAATCTTCATCTATGTATGCAACTAGAGATAGATCATTCCCTTTTCAATACCATAATCCATAGCCTTCTATTCCTTTGATATATTTGAATATTCTCTTTACCGCCATAACATGTGTTTCCTTCGATGTTGCTTGAAATCTTGTAACTTTTCCAACTGCTTGCATCACATTCGGTCTTGATGTTTTCACATAGAGTAAACTTTCAATCATCAATCTATAGAGTATTTGATTTACATCCTTGTATTTATCATTTTTTCTCAATTTGCAACTAGCATGCATGGGAGTACTTACAAGCTTTCAATCTACCATTCCAAACTTCTTTAGCATTTCTTTTATATACTTGGTCTAGGAGATGAAAATTCCTTTATCTTGCTAACATATATGGAGTCCCAAAAAGAAAGACAACTCACCAATTAATGACATTTCAAATTCTTATTTCATGTATTTAGCAAATTTCTGACTCATCCTGTCATCACCACTTCCAAAAATAATGTCATCAACATAAACTTCAATTATCAATATACAATTTTTATTTACCTTTATGTAGAGATTGTTGTTTGCATTTCCTTTCATGAACCGTTATTGATGTAGATACATGTCCAATATTGAATACCATGCTCTGGGGGCTTGTTTGAGTCCATACAATGCTTTCTTCAATTTGCAAACACAATTTTCCTTATTTTTACAGTAGAAACCCTTCTGGTTGTTCGATGTAGACTTCTTCTTCTAGTTATCTATTTAGGAAGGATACTTTTACATCCAACTGATATACTTTGATTTTATTCGAACATGCATAAGCCAAGATCAATATGACTACCTCCATTCTAGAAACTGGGGAAAACATTTCTTCAAAATCTATTCCTTTCAACCTGAGCATATCCCTTGCATACCAACCTTGCTTTATTCCTGGTTACCCATCCATTCTCATTCATCTTGTTTCTGAATACCCATTTTCTAACAATCACGTTCTTATTCTTAGGCCTTGGAACAAGTTCCCATGTTTCATTCTTCTCTATCTGATCCAATTATTCTTCCATATATTTGATCCAATGTTCATCAATGTTGGCTTATTCAAAATTGTTGGGTCCAACTATGGACAACAGTGCTAGATGTATTTGTTTTGGTAAGAAGAATTTTCTTCGGGTTTCAACTCCTGCATATTTATTCCCAATTATCTATTATAGTGGATTATTTTTTTGCACTCTCTAGCTAGGAGTTTTGGGAGATATCTGAAGATTTTGTTGGTCATATTCCTCTTTCTCTGCTTCTGGTTTCTCTTCTTCTTCTTCCACTTTTGCTTCTTATACTTCTTCTTTAAAATTCTCTTCTCCTTCCTGCTTTGTTGAGTCTTTTATTTCTTCTTTGGGATTTAGTACATTTGCCTCATCAATATATACACTAATGCTTTCCACTATTCTTTTGAGTCTCATATATAAACACTTGTATGCCTTGCTTTTGCTTGAGTACCTGAAAATATGTCTTTTTCAACTCGGGAATCAAATTTTCCAATCCTACCATMTTCTCTTTTGRTATATCACTTTCTTCCAAATACTCTAAAATACTTCRYGTTTGAAGGTCTTCCTTTYCATATCTCATAGGGAGWCTTRTCACTATTACTTTTGAGCATTCCTCTGTCAGGATATGAACTATTGTATGTATTTTTTGTRCCCAAAATATGTCACCCAACTTGGAATCCTTCAACATGGTTCTGGCCATTTCCTGTATTGTTATGTTCTTTCTTTCAACGACTCTATTTTATTGAGGTGTACTAGTTGTTGAGAATTGTCTTTTTATTCCATGTTCGCAACAAAAATACATGAATCATTTTGATGTAAAATCTCCACCATTGTCTAATCTCAATCATTTGATTTTCAATTATATATCTATTTCAACCATCTCTTTGTATATCTTGAAGTGTTTGAATGCCTCTAAATTCTTCTTGATAAAGAAAACTGCAATCATTCTTGTGTAGACATCAATCAGTAGCATGAAGTATTGTTCACCATTTAAACCATTTTTCTTGTTGGTCCACATAGATCGGTATGTACAATATCCAATGGTTTTGTCATTGATTACTCCTTTGATTTGAACTTGGTCCTGGTCTATTTTCCCTGAAGACAATTCTTACATAGAATATTTGTTGGATTTAAAATTTTAGGCATTTCTTTTACTGCTTCCTTTCTGTTTATTTTGACAATATTGTAAAAGTTCATGTGACCCATTCTTTTGTGTGATAGCCAAATTTCATTTTCCTTCCCTAAGAAATAACTTTCTTTACCAAATTCATTCAAAAAATATATGTTGCTCGAATTCCTTATCGTTGTTGCCACTAACTTGCTTGATCCTTCTTTCCTAATTTTGCATTTCTCTAATTTGAACTGAAGTGTGTGTCCTTGATTTCACATTTGAATTACACTATGCATATTGTGTTTCATATATTCGACTAGTAGAACATTTTCTACCATAGCATCTTTTCTTCCAAGCTTAACTATGCCTCAGCCTATAATTTTAGTTGAATGATTATTTCCAAATGAAATTGATTCATCTCTTTCTTTATTCGGAGTTGGAAACGTGTCCTTGTCACTTTTCATATGCTTTGAACAACCACTATCAACAATCACTTTTCTTGTGTTGGTCTTGTAGAACAAGCGAGCATTGATTATGCTTTCTTTTCCATATCTCTTGTGGTTCTGATATCTGACTGTTAATGTTATGCTTTGATTCCCTAGGTGGAATAGTCAATCTACAATTCTTCGCTATGTGTCCAAAATTGTTGCATTTGTAGCATTCTAATTCATTGCTCAATGAACCAAAATTGTTTTGGTTTCTATTGTATGATTCATAAAAATTTCTAGGATAACTATTATTTAAGTACCCTGCATAGTTGCTTCAGTTCTTGGCACATTCTCTGCAGTTTACAACTTTGTGTCCAAAATTAGCACAATTAAAAAAATGACCATAAAACAATATTTGATACCTAGGAGTAGATTATCTTCTTTTTGATGAAATCCTTCTAAATTCATCTTCTTGAGTCTTCTTTATTTCTGGAATGTTCTTCTTTGGGGGATTGCATTCTTCCATCTTGAAAAAATCTCTGAAAAACTTTGCATAGCTTCTTTGTTCTACTTCATGTTCTATTGGCTTGGAGCTCGATCCTTTCTCATTATGTTGGAGTTACTTCACACACACCTAGGATTTTTTTTTCCTAATTTTTTTCCTTGTTTATTAGTCATAATTAGTCATTATCCAGTCTCCTATATTTTAGGGGAGAATATTCTCTTTCAATTAACACTCCAGTTTGACTAGTTGAGTTGAGTTTAGATGTTGCATTGGTTTTGTCACCATTCAACATTGGGATCATCACCATATAATGCACACTTGCATTGGGATCATCACCATACTATCGCATTACCCTTGATTTCTTGATTTAAATCCTCACTACCCTTTGTTCAGTAAGTTAATTGAAGACTAGTTGACTAGTTAACTCAAGTAGGTGGCAGCTCACTCCCGTAACTGATTGAGAGACTAGAATAGGTGGCAGTTCACTCCCGTAACTTCTTGAGAGACTAGACTAGGTGGCAGTTCACTCTCGTAACTGTTGGTGCGTGTCTAGATCACTCTATACCACCACTATGGTGCATTGGTTCTCCTCTAGTGTGCACTCATTGAGTTATACAGAGTATATCATGTGTAAATTATTCATTATTCTTAACGGTTAATGAGAACTCTTCTATTCTTTCTCTCCTTCTTCTTGTTTCTTTAATTGTCTATGAAAATGTGTGTATTATTGTTTATCTAGATCTATTCTATGTATTTTTAGGACATTTACATGGTATCAGAGCTAATGGACTGCTAAGCAAAAGCTACACCAAAAAACTTTGCAGGTACAAAAGATTGAAGACAGTGGAAAGATGGATTTCCAAAAAGAATTCATTCTTACACCTTACCACTATTTTGCATGGAAGGAGAAAATATCCATACGTATCTGAACTAGAGGGTTGTATAGGTTAACCTTGAATACAGATACAGAACCAGCATCAGCCATAGAAAAATCCAAGTACTTAAATCGCATGGATGAGGCACTCGAAACAATTTGCACTCTTATTTCTTCAGGTCTCCTTTTTCACATATCTTCCTGTAATACTCCCAATGAATCTTGGACCACCTTGGAAGGGCTCTTTGGAAGACAATATGAGATGAGGGGACACATGTTGGAGGTGGATCTTCTCACATTGGATCCAAAAAGATTCAACAATATCCAAGATTTATTTACAAAATTCAAGGATTTACTATCGCAACCCAAAGCTTGCGGGGTTGATAAATCAAAGGAGGAGAAACAAATGGTTCTCACCATTCTCTCAAATATTGGTCCTAAATTCTCTGTATTCATATCCACATTCCATTATGTCAGATTCTCCTCCAGAGTCACCTAGAAGATGGCTTCTCTTGAGGACTTTATCGAATCCCTGACACAAGAGCAAACCAAGCTCATCAACATGGGCACAATCAAAGGCCCAAGGGCGCATTCACTCATTGTGCATGATGGAAGCCACAAATATTAGAAATATAAAGATAAATATAAATGGAAATCTCATGCACATTTGAAGATGGAAGGTACACAAAACCCTTCACCAATGCCTCGGGATCCAAAGGGGAAAAGGGAAGAAAAGGGGAGAAATGTGCGTACTGTCACAAAGGATTCCCTTTAGAATCCACATGCATGAAAAAAAAATAGATATAATTTCTCAAATACTTCAGCAAAACAACCTTGGAGATCGCATCCCCGAGGGTGCCAAGAAGAAGAAGCCAAAAGATCTGAATTCCAACAAAGGCAATTCTAGAATGCCTTGATTGCCATCAACTCCTCTCTCGATGCTTGGATCATAGATTCAAGAGCATCACATCACATGGATACCTCAAAAGTAGTGTATTATTCTTTGGATGCATGCAAAGGTCCTCCTATTCTGATGGGGGGGGGAATCTTCTGTCGAAGTCACCGACAAAGGAAGGATTGAACTCACCAACGGAAGCTTCAAGAATGTGCTTCACATTCCCAAAAATTTTGTCAACCTTCTCTCTATCTATCAAATGACGAATTCCAGCACTGGAAATAAAGTCATATTCACACCAAATTTTGTGGACATCTACGACATGCAAACCAACTCCAGGGTTGCGACCAGTGAGGTAAATCATCAGTCTAGATTGTATACTTTTTATGAATTCATTGAACTTGATTCTTCTTTATTTCTTACTCGTGTTGATGAAAGTGGTAGGATATGGCACAAAAGGTTTGGACATTTGAATTTTAGATACATGCAATAGCTTAGAAGCAAAATATTGGTTTATGGTCTACCAGACATCCATTTCTCCAAGGGAGTATGTGAGGGATGTGTTTTTGAAAACACCCTTAAGAGAAATTTGACAAAGGAAAGTCTCAGAGAGCTTCTACACCTTAAGATCTGATCTACAGTGACCTTATGGGTCCCTTTCCACATACATCCATCAGCAAAGCAAGGTTTTTTCTCATTTTTGTTGATGATTTCTCACGTTTTACTTGGATCTACTTTCTCAGGAAAAAATCCAAGGTCTTTCAACACATCAAAGATTTCAAAGCCCTAGTTGAGACACAGTCCGGAAAGAAGATCAAAGTCATTCGAACTGATAATGGGGGAGATTATTTAAATCATGAGAAACATAATCTTCTCCATGAGGCAAGGATTCATTTGCAGCATAAAGTTCCCTATACTCTGCAGCAAAACGGAGTTTCTAAGCGGAAAAACATATCTCTAAAAGAGATGGCATCTTGCATGTTGCATTCAAAGTCACTACCATAGAGAATATGGGTCGAAGCACTTAATTGTGCAACATACATCCAAAAAATATCTCCCCATATATCTTTCAATGATAAGACCCCCTATGAGGCTTGGAGCGGCCTCAAACCTGAAGTGACCCACTTTCACATTTTTGGTTCACCTGCATGGGCTCGGATTCCCTCTGAAAAGAGGAAGGCACTTGATCCATAGAGAAATGAGTGTATTTTTGTTGGATATCCCGACGGTGTGAAGGGATATAGGCTTATTGATATTTCCTCGGACCCGCTCATCATTAAACGTAGCATCCAATTCGAGGAAAGTGGCTCGCATGCACCTCAACAGCTACATCCAGACACCTTCATTCTTCCACTTGTCTGAGATGATGAGAATGCACATGCTGACTCTTATTCAGATGAGAGTTCTGATTCATAGGACTCGGATGATTCAAATTCAGAGTCAGTATAGTCAGATGCAGATTTAGAGAATCCAGATGCAGTTGCAGAGTCAGAGCAGAGGCCCAAGTGGGCACAGAATACTCTTCAAGATGCATGGGTTATCATTGGTGATCTAGCCAATACTAGGAGGTCTCGATCTGATTTCGAGGAGCCTTCTGTTGCACTCACTGCCACTGAAACATTTCCCTCCAAGAAAAATTTCTTCGTTCAGTCTTCAAATCCATAGTCTTATGGTGAGGCTGCTGGAAATCCCTTTTGGGAATCCGCCATGCAGGAGGAGTACAAATCCCTCCTCGAGAACCATATTTTGGATTTGGTTCCCCTTCCTTCTAGGAAGAAACTTGTCAGATGTAGATGGGTCTACAAGACCAAGAGCACAACAGATGGACAGATTAGAAGATACAAAGCCAGGCTTGTTTCCAAAGGCTTTCAACAGGTTCATGGTATTGACTATGATGATACCTTCGCTCCAGTAGAGAAGATGTATTCCATACAATTGGAACTTTCCATTACGGCATCCAAGGGATGGGAAGTCCATCAGATGGACATGAAGAATGCATTTCTTTACGTTGATCTCTCTGGGGAGATATACATGGAGCAGCCCCAGGGATTTATGCAGGACTCATATTTGGTATGTCGATTGAAGAAGTCCCTTTATGGCCTCAAGTAGTCTTCGAGGGCATGGTATTCCAAGATGGACTCCTATCTGTTGTCACAAAACTGTGTACGTTGTAAATCAGACCCAAATGTCTACATGCTCAGGACGGTTGATTCACTTCTACTTTTAGTTATGTATGTTGATGATTTTTTTATCATCGATTGCTTGACTTCAGTGATTGATGCAGTCAAGAGGATTCTACATGACAGGCTTTTGATGAAGTACATGGGTCCACTACACTTCTTCCTTGAACTCAAGATCAGTCAGGATGCATCAGACATCAAACTGTCTTAGGCCAAGTATGCATGAGATCTCCTTGAGAGATTTCACATGACAGACTGCAAGTCTTCTCTGACTCCTTTCCTATCAGGAGTCAAACTAGAGGATGATAGGGAGACTCCATTGGTTGATAGCACATTACACAAATAGCTAGTGGGGATCTTGTTGTATCTCACACACTCCAGACCAGACCTCTCCTATGCAGTTGGCACAGTTTCCAGGTTCATGCAGGAGCTGCATGAGCTACATTGGAAGGTTTCAAAGTGTATCCTTCGATACGTACAGTGCACCATCACCTTTGGGAATCATTATGCAACAGAATCTACATTAGATCTCATTAGGTTTACTGATTCTGACTAGGCTAGCGATAGCACTGATCACAAGTCCACATCTGGTTACTCACTTAGTCTTGGTTCTGGGCCTATTTGTTGGTCGAGCAAGAAGAAAGCCACCATTTCTCTATCTTCAGTCGAGGCAGAGTAGAGATGGGTAGTTTGTTGGTTGTGGAGCCTGATTATCTTCCTGATTCAGAGGTCTTTTACTTTCATCCATGTTTATACCCCATGAAGTATTTACACCCTAGAAGTATGTACACTCTTCCACGCGGGGGAGTGAAGAGGGGATACCCCCTCTGCGAGGNTGGGGGGGGGATCTTATGTCGAAGTCACCGAAAAAGGAAGGATTGAACTCACCAACAGAAGCTTCAAGAATGTGCTTCACATTCCCAAATATTTTGTCAACCTTCTCTCTATGTATCAGATGGTGAATTCCAGCACCAGAAATAATGTCATATTCACACCAAATTGTGTGGACATCTATGACATGCAAACCAACTCCAGGGTTACTACCAGTGAGGCAAATCATTAGTCTAGATTGTATACTTTTTATGAATTCATTGAACCTTATTCTTCTTTATTTCTTACTCGTGTTGATGAAAGTGGTAGGATATGGCACGAAAGGTTTGGACATTTGAATTTCAGATACATGCAATAGCTTAAAAAGAAAATATTGGTTGATGGTCTACCAGACATCCATTTCTCCAAGGGAGTATGTGAGTGATGTGTTCTCAGAAAACACCCTTAAGAGAAATTTGACAAAGGAAAGTCTCAGAGAGCTTCTGCACCTTAAGATCTGATCCACAGTGACCTTATGGGTTCCTTTCCACATCCATCCATCCGCAAAGCAAGGTTTGTTCTCATTTTTGTTGATGATTTCTCACGTTTTACTTGGATCTATTTTCTCAGGAAAAAATACAAGGTCTTTCAACACCTCAAAGATTTCAAAGCCCTGGTTGAGACACAGTCCAGAAAGAAGATCAAAGTAATTCGAACTGATAATGGGGGAGATTATGTAAATCATGAGATACATAATCTTTGTCATGAGGAAAGGATTCATTTGCAGCATAAAGTTTCCTATACTCTGCAGCAAAATGGAGTTGCTAAGCGAAAAAACAGATCTCTAAAAGAGATGGCATCTTGCATGTTGCATTCAAAGTCACTACCACAAAGACTATGGGCCGAAGCACTTAATTGTACAACATACATCCAAAACATATCTCCCCATATATATTTCAAGGATAAGACCCCCTATGAGGCTTGGAGCAGCCTCAAACCTGAAGTGACCCACTTTCGCATTTTTGGTTCATGTGCATGGGCTCGAATTACCTCTGAAAAGAGGAAGGCACTTGATCCATGGAGCACTGAGTGTATTTTTTTTGGGTATCCCAACAGTGTGAAGGGATATAGGCTTATTGATATTTCCTCAGACCCGCTCATCATTAAGCATAGTGTCCAATTCAAGGAAAGTGGCTTGCATGCACCTCAACAGCTGCATTTAGACACCTTCATTCTTCCACCTGTCTGAGATGATGAGCATGCACATGCCGAATCTTATTCAGACGAGAGTTCTGATTCATAAGACTCGGATGATTCATATTCAGAGTCAGTACAGTCAGATCCAGATTTAGAGCATCTAGATGCAGTTGCAGAGTCAGAGAAGAGGCCCAAGTGGGCATAGACTACTCTTCAGGATGCATGAGATCTTGTTGGTGATCCAGTCGATACTAGGAGATCTCGACCTAATTTCGAGGAGCCTTCTGTTGCACTCACTTCCACTGAAACATTTCCCTTTAGGAAAATTTTCTTGGTTCAGTATTTAGATCCATAGTCTTATGGCGATGCTACTAGAAATCCCTTTTGGGAATCTGCCATGTAGGAGGAGTACAACTCCCTCCTTGAGAACCAGACTTTGGATTTGGTTCCCCTTCCTTCTAGGAAGAAACTTGTCAAATGTAGATGGGTCTACAGAACCAAGAGCACAGCGGATGGACAGATTAGCAGATACAAAGCCAGGCCTGTTTCCAAAGGCTTTCAGTAGGTTCATGGTATTGACTATGATGATACCTTCGCTCTAGTAGTGAAG
>JASDQU010949652.1:26070-37508 GCA_032191745.1 Picea mariana | reverse complement strand
CATTCTTGTCATATTGCCATGGTCTGCCTAGCAATAAATGACATACATCCATAGGAATAACATCACAAAGTATTTTATCATTATATCCTCCTATCTTGATGTCAACTAAGCACTGTTTGGTGACAGTTACCTGATGCCCCTTCTGTAGCCATGAGACTTTGTATGGACTCAGGTGATCAGTTGTCTCCAGTTCTAGTTTCTCCACCATCTCAGTTGAAATGAGATTGTCTGTGCTTCCATTGTCCACAATAACCTTGCACTTCCTATATCTGGTCTTGCATGTGGTTCTGAAAAGTCTGTTTCTTTGAGTTGTGTCCTCCACCTCCTTCTCGGGTGTTAAGAGAACCTTACGCATCATCAGTGACCTTCCGTCTTCTGCGTCTTCTGCTTTAGCATCTCGCCTCTGTGCCTCAGCGATGTGAGCTCCTCCTCCATCCTTCTTCCTATCTAGAAAATCAACTTCCTTGTGCCCATTCTTCCCACATGTGTAGCATGTGATGACTCAACCTCTGCCTCTTCCTCTACCTCTGGTACGAGGAAATGTGTTATTATCAGCGTATCCTCTGCCATGTTCTGTATGCTGCCTTCGCTGTTCAGCGTGGTGGCCTCGCTGTGAACTTCCACCTCTTTCTGTCCTAGTCTGAGGTTTCTTCCAGTCGTCCTTGAATTTTTGGAACCTGTCTTGAGAAACTGACTTACCTTTTGATTGGCTCCTACCTCGGCCTCGCTGTGCTGGCTTACGGCTTAGCTTTTCCTCATCTTTCAACGCCATCTGATACACATCCTCCACCGTTCTAATGGTTGTCATACTCATCTCATCCTGGATATCGTATCTTAAGCCATTCATATACCTAGCAACTATTTCATCATCTCTCTCATGATGACCTGCTCTGATATTCAGCTTGTAGAATTCCTCAGTATACTCCTTCACTGTCATCAACTTCTATCTCAGGTTCTGCATTCTCCTAAACAGTGTGATTTGATAATCCCTTGGGATAAATTTTGCCTTCATCCTCGCAATCATTCGATCCCAGCTTTTGATCTTTTGCTTGCCTTTGGAACGTCTATCCGCTTGAAGCTCGTCCCACCATAATGCTGCGTGTCCCTTCAATTTTGTGACAACATGCCTAACCTTCTTATCTTATTCGATGTTTTCATAATCGAAGTAGGTGTCAAGAGCTCTAATCCAATCTAGAAGCTCTTCTGCATCCAGATTCCCTTCATAAGTTGGAATGTCCATCTTTGTCTTCGAATTCATTTGGGCGATAGCCTTGATCAATCACTCATTGGCTGCATCTTCGGCTACAACTTCTCCTTGTTGTTCAGCTTCAGCTTCGCCTTCGGAGTCACTTAGATCTCTAGCACTAGCTGTGCATCTCTGCGCTGCTTCCATATCTTCTAATCTCGCTAGGAGATCACGTATCTGCCTCTCCATTTCTGGATTCTATGCTTGTATCCATCTTCCTCTCTGGTTTCCCCTATCCTTTGGATCGGGTGATTGTCTCTCTCTCCTCGGCGGCATGGTGAAATTCTTTCTTCTTCTCTGCTACGGAAAATAGAGAAATTTTCTCGCTCTGATACCACTTGACGCAAACGCGCCACCCAGGCCACGTCTGCTCCCATAGGACCTTCTCCTTCAATGGCCCGAAGAAAGAAAATTCTCTTCAAAACCCCGATGATTCTTCCGGGACTCCTCCTCTGCACGCTAGGACTTAAACCCTACGCAACTTTTCGAGATCTAACGGCTGACGGAATTTCACAGTTTTCCTCGGTGAATCCTAACCGTCGATTCCTCCTCATTGAGGATTCTAGAGAAGGGTTAAATGTTCTTTCTCAGAACTTGCCCTCTGACACCTGTGCTTGCATCTCCTGCTCAAACTTCCCTTGGCACAAGCTCCTGCGCTCTGCTTTAACGATATCACGAAGGTGCTATACCTCCTGAGTTTTTCCACTCTGATTCTTTCAGAGGGACCTGCGCGCACTCCTTACGCTCAACATTCAATGACTTCCCAAGTGTTGAATCCTTCCGACTCTGCGCAACTCTTGCAGTAGCAGTATTTGATTCCCTTTTCTCAGATTCACAACTAAGACTTCTACTTCAACTTACGTACTCCTTGCACGGCTTCAACAACCCACTTCCACTTCTGGGTGAATGAGAACAAAAGTTAGACTACTGAGCCTACATCAACGCACTCCTTGTGGATGAATTCAACTGCACACCTTGCAGGAATCTCCTAGCTCAGATAGAGAAACAATTGAACCTCATTCTCTCTCCCTTTCAGACTTCAGTTTGAAACATGAAATCACATGCACAGCATATACAAAGCAAATGCATAACAAGAAGCAAACATTCATGAGCACATAAACAATATACACAGAGAAACAACACCAACCATGAGTTTGAATCAAAATTTCTTCTATTAATTCAACATCTGTACATGGGTATTCTTCATACAATTCTCTGCATGCTCTTCTCTTCTTGCTCCTGAATGCTTCTTCTTCTATCTTACAATGGTACAATGAGGGTGTCTATATCCGTTTTCCCTCTCAGACTCTAACTATCAAATATAGACTTAAAATCCTATCTACCAACATTAACTTAATTAAATGCCTCCTATCTACTTCAGACAAGAGCGTATGGCTCGAGGTCTGATACAATATACAAAAGATGCTCTTTCATAAATGGTTCATTGAAGAATTGCACTACAATCCCAAAGAACTTCAAAATTTTGGGTTTTTTTATCCAGCTGATCTCCGCTTGATGTGCTGGCTCGCTTGATGAGTTGGCGATGCTCCTGCATCACAATCCAGTGATAAAATCCATGGAGATGGTTTCCCATTTCCATTCTGGGATGGGTAAAGGTTGTAATAGTCCTGCTAGGTGTCGATGTTCTTCTTTAACCTGTTGGAACTCTATGCATTGGGCCAAATATTCGGCTATGTATTTCTTTAATCCAGGCCAATAAAATTGTTTCGGGGTGGCAGTGATCATTTTCCGATATCCTGGGTGACTAGTATATGGTCTTTTATGTAGTTCATCCATAATGAACCTCTTCAAGTCGTCACAATTTGGAATGTACAGTCTATATCTGTAAGTGAGCAGACCTCCTTCGGTCATCTGGTAGCCTTCATATTTTACTCCAGGGGGTTCTTGTTGTAGGTACAGGGTCATGGTCTGAATGAAGGGATCTATCTCTTGTTCATTTCTGACTCTGTTCTTGACATCTGTCTCACAGGTACTCACCATTGCCAGGTGAATTGTTTTCATGCTTCTGCTAAGGGCATCGACCACCCTATTTTCTTTCCCTTTAATGTGTTTGATTTCAAAATCAAATTTGCTAAGGAGGGCCATCCATCTAGCTTGTCTAGCATTGAGCTTTGGTTGGTCAAACAAATATCACAATCCACAGTGATCTGTCATAAGTACAAATTTCCTTCCCAAGAGGTAATGCCTCCACATTTTCAAGGCGTGCACTATGGCAGCTAGTTCTATATCATGAGTCACATAGTTGACTTCATGTTCATTCAATTTTCGAGATTCATAGCAGATCACACTTCCTTTCTGCATAAGGACTCCTCCGAGCCCTTCCTTACAGGCATATATGCACACAAGGAAGTTAGCTTCTGGGTCAACGATTTTCAACATGGGTGCATGGGTTAGTAGATGTTTTAGGGTTTGGAATCTTTCTTGACATTTCTATGTCCACAGGAATTTTATCCCCTTCTTATGGAGGGTAGTGATTGGACAACCAATCTTGGAGAATCCTTTTATAAATCTCCTATAGTATTCTGCTAATCCCATAAAGGATCTGATGTCTAAAACATCCTTCGGGGTAGGCCATTCCATGATAGACCTTATCTTGTCAGGATCTACTGCTACCCCTTCTTCGGATAGAACATGTCCCAAGTAATGTATTTTCTTCTGGAAGAAGTCACATTTGTTGAATTTAACATAGAGATGATGCTCTCTTAGCACTTGTAGCACAAGTCTAAGATGCTCTTCATGCTCTTCTCTATTCTTAGAGTAGATTAATATGTCATCAATAAAAACTAGTACAAATTTATCTAAAACTTTATTGAGTACATTGTTCATTAAGCACATGAAAGTGGCAGGGGAATTGGTTAACCCAAATGGCACTACCACAAAATCATAGTGACCATACCATGTCCGGAAAGTGGTTTTATGGATGTCTTCACCCTTGATTCAGACTTGATGGTATTCCGACCTCAAGTCAATCTTTGAGAAAATAGACGCACCTCCCAACTGATCGAATAGATCATCGCTCCTGGGCAAGGGGTATTTGTTCTTTATGGTTACTTTATTGAGTTGTCTATAATCTATACACAGTCTAAGGGTGCCATCCTTCTTTTTTACAAACAGGACTGGTTCTCCCCATGGGGACACACTGGATCGAATATAACCCTTATCCTTCATTTCTTTCAATTGCAATTTGAGTTCAACTAACTCAGGTGTGCTCATTCGGTAGGGTGTCTTAGACACCGGCACCACTCCTGGTGCAAGCTCTATTGAGAAGTCAATATCCCTTCTCGGAGGTAGACCCGATGCCTCTTCCGAAAACACATCTCTGTATTCTCTCAGTGTAGGATGGTCTTCAAGGATGGATTTGTCATCTTTTATGGTTTCCAACACCTATATTGCATATAGGGGACATCCCTTTCGACAATACTTTCTCATTTGTAGGGCCGATATTTGTCTCAAAGAGACAGGTTTTCGGATCCCTTGAAGGGTTATCCTTTTTCCTTCTTTGCTCACACATTCTAAGGTTTTATGGTAACAGTCCAGTCTGGCTTTATGGGTGGCTAGCTAGCCCATACCAATCAACAGATCATATGATCCCAGGGGTAATATGTTAAGGGTTTCTTGGGTGAGGAATTCACCCAACATCAACTCGCAGGATGGTATGGCCTCTGCTACTCTTCTTTTAGTGCCAGTAGCTAACTGTACTAACCATGGCTTGGTGTTCTTGTGAGGCTGTAGTTTACACTTATCAACAGCTTTAGGGGCTATATAACTCAAATTTGAACCAGGGTCAATAAAGAAAAACACCAGATGGTTGAAAATCATACCTTCTATTTCCACCACGGAAGCTTGGTGGTCAACTTGGTTATTATCCAAGGCTGCATAAATCTGCGACACACTCCTTGCCACATCATTGACTGTGGTAGCTCCCTGAATGTTATAAAATTTCCGAATATTCTGTTGTCGGTGTGGACAATCTCTCAAGAGATGTTCTTCTCCGCAACCCCAACATTTCAGAGGTTCTCTCTTCGTTCTATCCACCTTCATTGGTATAGGTCCAGAAGTTTTATTTTTGCCCGATGAGGGAAAGTTCTACTGGAGTACACTCCGGGCTGGGAAGTTCATTCTGTGGTTCTTCTTGTAGTTCTTAAGTCCTGAGGATTTGATCCCCTTTTTCTAAAATCTTGAACTAACCTTCTGTTTCCAGTCTTCACGAGGCTCTGCTCGACATCCATATTGTTCCTGACAATATGTTGCCTTTCGAATAGTGTCTTCTAAGGTCTTTGGCTCATCAAACTCAATTCTATTTCGGTAGTCCTTGGGTATCCCACTGATGAAGTGTTGCACCTTTGCCTTTTCTGATTTTATATAAGGGACATACCTCAACAAGTCGAGGAATCTTTTGGCATATTCCTCTATAGTGAGTTTCCCCAGTTTGAGTTCATAAAACTCTTTAGTCTTCTCGTCGAAATATTTTTCCAACAAATACTTCTTCCCGAAGTGTTTCTCAAATTGTTTCCAGGACAGGTTCTCTTCGCGGACCCCTTTCACATTCTTAAAATCTTCCCACCAGAGGGAAGCTTTTCCATTCAGATTGAAAGTGGCCACTCAGGCCTTCAAATTCTCTGAAAAATCATGGACTCTGAAATATTTCTTCAGTACAAGTAGCCAGGCCTCTGCTTCCTCTCCCTTCTTTATCTCACCATCAAAGGAGGGAGGTTTGGCCTTTCTAAATTCCTCAAATTTATGACCCTTGGAAGTCCTTTTCTTCTTTTGCTTTCTTCAAGAACAGGAACTGGTCCTACTACTGGAAGAGCCTTCTGAATCACCAGCTTCCTTCTTAGAGGAATCATCTAGCACTGGTCCTTCACCTATGGGGTGGACCTTCCTTGAGGTTCTCCTCTCAGTATGGCCACTGATATGACCATGTTTCTGCATCTTGGGTTCATGCTGCATTTTTCGTTGTAGGTCGGATAAGCTCTGCAGTAAAACTACATTAATTTCAATTTTATTTTCTTGTTCTTTCATCATGCTTTCATTGTCATCCTTGCAGCTTTGCAATTCAACCATGAGACTCCTCACAGTCTCAGCTAGTTCTGGAGGGGTCCCTATTGCTCTTCTTTCATCAGACTCTTCGTCTCTATTGTGGGAGCCTTCTCCCATCTCTTGGTGAGTCACCATTATATGCGTTTGTAAATTCCCGCAGCTGATTGTCTGCTTGGCAGAAAAGACAAACGCTAGTTGTTCGTCAAGAGTTAGATACATTTTTTTTTTATAACCTGCGCATAAATTCATAACTCTTTCACATGCATACACAGTCGGGTTCTCGTTTTCAAAGATAGAGGGTTACTCCTTTTAGGAGTGTTATGAATGGAGCTTCTACGCGGATTCATTCATGAGCCCAAGTAGGCCAAGTGTTGTAACCATGCTTTGATACCAATTTGTAACGCACCCACTACCATAATCAAATTTTTTGTTGCTTTCTGCAGAATCAGAGCCCCCAAAATATCTACGGAGGCCTAGCATAAGCTAGCTCTTTCTCTGTCTACTCCCATGTGATCTTGGGTTATGATCATAGGTCAAATAACCATGGCTCCTCTCAGTAATTCACGACTCGGCACTACAGAAATGTAGAATCATTTGACTCTGCAACCACCGAACCTCGACAGGGATAGCGACTGGCCAATAAGGATGAATCCTAACAGGGTTAGTGAATGGCCAATAGGAACAGGCNGGGGGTCCAGAATTCGCCTGAGCACTGTTGATCAAGGCAAATAAATCCTGACCATTCAAGAGTTGCGCGTTTGATTCTGGACCCCCCCGTCACTACTAAAGGAAGAACAGTAAAGGGGCTCCGGAATGAAGCCTCAACCGTAGATCTGGGCGGGTGGACTCTGGTCGTCCAGATCTGCTCGCTACTTACCCTAAGGCGCATTCGTGCCCCAACTTAAAGTCAACATCTCTTCCTCACATCTGACGATTGTTATAGACCTTGAGATCCTTCGAAAGAATCTCGTTCATTCATCAAGACTTATCATCACAAGAGTTTGAACTCTCAACCAAGGGACTCCTGAATTTTTGATCCCTGGTTTCCTGATGTGGTTAATCTCTCAACACATAGCCTCCTTAAATCATATGATCCATATCTGTCTCGGGGTTTCCACCATGGAAAGTCCCGATCTCTCGACACCAGAACTCCCGAGTTCATGATTCCCGATTTCCCGAAATGGGAAATCTCACGACATGTGGCCTCTTTAAATTGGATGGTCCATATTTGTCTCGAGGTTTCCACCATGGAAAGTCCCGATCTCTCATCACCAGAACTCCCGAGTTCGCGATTCTCGATTTCCCGAAATGGGAAATCTCACGACACATGGCCTCCTTAAATCGGACAATCCAGATCTATTTAGGGGTTGTCGCCCCTATTCACTGGGGGTTTAACCCTCGGGTATCTTCTGACAGATCCAGCGACTGTCAGGTTTTCCAGCTGAGATCTGACAGCTCAGATAGGTTCCTAACTTGTGCATTCTCCCACAACTTCCTGGACCTGGAAAAATCAACGGTCTACCCCCCCAAATTTCTTCTCCCCCATGCCTTATCCTCTTGCGAGGTTGCGTGTGGCATGATTTTCCGTGCACTGGTCATGTCTGCAACTCCTACGGATGGGAGGTTCCTTTCCCCCATACCTCATTAATTCCTAAGGAGCCATTTACCTACCAGCCAGTGGGATATTAAATGTGAGGCATTTAATACAGGCCAGTGAGCCACTCTTGGTTCTCTAGGCCAGTGAAGTCCAAATACGATATTGATTTTCGGTGGAAGTTAACGCCACCTTTCCAGGTGCCTTCCATCGCCTTTCTCTAGCCATTGTGGTCTCTTTTTTAGCATATCCCCTCTCAGAAATCCTACAATATAAACTCACAATAGTATTCACATTCATCGACCTTTTCCACAAGGTCCATTCACATCACACATTCTCATTCCTGAGTTTTCCACAGTTCTTGGCCAATCCAGTTATTTTTACAAACTAGGGGAAGTAGGGTGTTACAGCTATTAACTAGCGCACTCACTAAATTTTCCTCCACTCCCCACACTAATTCATCACCGTCTATTTTCCTTTCTCAGATCGATGGTCAATATCCACTTCAGGATTCTGTGCTTTGGGAGCCTCAACTTTCCCCACACTCGCTTCCTTCTGGACTTCTTTCACCCAGAGTTCACGATCCATTGACACACGCCTCCCGTAGATCAATGACTATAGTTAACTTTGACTCTTCGAGCTTCGGTAGTTTAAAAATATCTACACTTCCTTCCTCTCAAGGTATTTCCACCCGAAGTACAAGACCTATTGACACGTGTTCCTCTAGATCCGACGAACACTATCCACTTCGGCTTTTCAGGATTCGAGAGTGATTTCACCTAAATATGACGGATTCTCACCACGTGTCCTCCACAATGGATGGTTGTTATCTTCTTTGGCTTCGAGACTTCGGGCATTTTTCAAACTCCGTGCTTGGAATCCTCCATAGTGAAATTTTTTGAAATCTTAGATCTGTCAAAAAGTATCTCCTGGAAACCAACGACATGGATCTACTTCGGCCTTCAACTCTTCAGTGATTTTGCTTTCTCCTTAGCCACAAAAATTCTGAATCAATTTCTCTCTAGAGTTACGTACATTCTTCCACCTATCCCTTTGGATGATGGAAGGTCCCTGGCCTCTTAGGGTCTTCGGAAAATGCTCGCTCCTATGTGCACACAGAGACTTAAAACTTGTGCGCCTTTCCCATATCCAACGATCTAGAATGATCCCACTCCCTCTTAGATGGATCTTAGTCGGTGATACATGAAAATTTCAAAGATTCACTCCCTTTGAAGATTTCTCCCCACTATCTTTCCTGATCTTTATCTCTTGGACCCTTTGACTCCTTAGAGGGCTTTCTCTGATACCTAGTTGAACTTCCAATCTTTGCACTCCCTGCAACAGATTACTACGCAAGACTTAGTTTCTTGCATGCGACTGTGCACACCTTGCAGTTGTCCCTTTGCATTCGTTGCAAATGGAAGTTTCACACTATATATTCTAAGATTATGCGTCAGAGTAGATTCTTTCACTCCTTGTAGCATATTCTCACACAAGACTTAAGCTATTGCGGGCGACCGTGCACACCTTGCAGCAATCCCTTTGCACTCCTTGCAAATGGAAGTTTCACGCTATCTCTTCTAAGCTTATGAGTCAAAACAGACTCTGTAAATGTACTCCTTGCGGACTTTATGCACCTTGCATGAGCTCAATGAGGAGAAACAATCAAAACTTACCCCAAACACTTCACAGTTTCATATACTCAACAATATAATTCGTTCATTCATGAAACAAAATAATAGGGAATTGTAAATAGTAGTGACACCATGCATTTAGATCAATTTTCCTCTCTTATATTCATTCAAATGTAAATGGATATAGCTATGATAAAACAATAAACAAAAATTCAGCAACACCTAAATCACATCAATCTCCTACTAATTTGTAGCGGCCTCATTCGGGCATACAAAACTCTATTTATCCTAGAGGGTTCCTAGGGTTCCCTCCGACTACTCGTCTACTCAAGAAAAAAACTAAATGATACTTAATTTCCATTACATTAATGTCTAGGAGTGAAACTCCCAGGTCACTCGGGATCATTTAGTTCCTAAGCGTTTGATCTTCTTCATATTTTCAATCAGTTCCAAAAAGATTGTCAGGGAATGTCGACGTTTAAGATTCCAAAATAATTCAAAAGGCGTGTTATGGTGCTGAGTTGTCCCTCCATGTGTGCTTGATGGTGATGCTCCTGCATCAATTTGTACTGAAGAGAAAGAAAGAGTCAGTTTGTAATCTAAAGAAGTCACTATATGGTATGAAGAAATCACCTAGGATGTGGTACCAAATGTTTTACACATACATCCTTGGATTGGGATTTATGAGAAGCAGGGTTGATCATTGTGTATATTCCAAGAAAGTTGGTAATCAATTCATTTATGTAGTTTTGTATGTTGATGACATGTTTCCGGTAGGAAATAACATGGATGTTATCAAGGAGGTGAAATCACAACTATCCTCCAAATTTGACATGAAGGATCTCGGTGATCCTAACTTCATTCTGGGAATGGGGATTAAAAGAGTTTGTGCAAAGATGAAACTCTGGTTGAATTAGAGAAAATATGTTGAGATGATATTGCAAAGGCTTAATATGCATGGAAGTAAACTGGTCAAGCTCCATATTCCTATAGGTGTAAAGTTATCTACAGATCAGTGTCCTAGGACACAAGAAGAAGAAGAGGACATGCCCCATGATCCATATACTAGTGCAATTGGCATTTTGATGTATGCAATGGTTTGTACTAGACCAGACATTACACATGAAGTGGGAGTTTTGAGTAGGTGTATGTCAAAACTAGGGAAGGATCATTGGACAACAGTCAAGAGGGTCTTCGGGTATTTTCGTGGCACTAACAATTATGGATTGTTCTACCAAGGAAGACTAGGATTGGACAGAGTGTTGGACATACATGGTTTTTTTTATGTAGATTGGGATGGAGATATGGATTACAGAAGATCTACAAGTGGGTATGTGTTTAACCTATTTGGATGATAAATCTGTTGTATGAGAAAAATACATGATGTACTAGCACTCTCAACCATAGAAGTTGAATACATGACAACCACTTATCCAAGGAAGGAAGCAGTATGGTTATAGAGATTTTGTTTAGGTATTGGGTTAGTAGAACAAGCAGTGAGATTAGATTGTGATAGTCAGAGTGCAATACTCTTGGAAAAGAAATTGACTTATCATTCGAGGAAAAATCACATTTATGTTCAATATCTCTTTGTGAGAGACATGGTTGAAGAAAAGAAGGAGTTGTTGGAAAAGATTGACATTTTGAAGAATGTTGTAGATTCATTGACAAAGTCTGTGAGTGCATAGAAGTTCCCCTAGTGTAGAGTAACAATGGGAATTGTTTCCTTGGATTGTTGACTATGTAATCCTATGAACCCCCTGTATGCAAAGAAAACAACAAGTGGGATAATGTTGGGTATGCATTATATTCTTTTCATATGTGTGTGGGTGCGTCATATTTGACAACTGCATCTGACAATCCCAAATTCCTTCACTCTTTGTGTTGTGTTCATTAAGCACAT
>JASDQU010949652.1:14048-25959 GCA_032191745.1 Picea mariana | reverse complement strand
TTAGAGTTTTGGTAGCTACAGAATACCTAAAATATTTTATATATTGTATTATGAATGGTGAAATTAATACAATGAAGAGTTGAAAGGTGCGACACCAAGGAAGGCTGGTTTTCTCCTCATTAAGGGTTTCCAGCGTAAATTTATATGTACTGTGTGTATGAGCCATTGATTAGTTTATGTTTTCCTTAAGAATCTGTATGCATCTCTTTACTTCACATGTTTAAAAATTACGATCCAATTTCTTTAAAAGGAATTGCATGGCCCGTATTCAGTATAAAAATCATTTCCGCACATATGAACTATGTTTGAGACATGATTAGTTATTAATATGAACAATTATATAGGTCATAGAAAAGCAGGAAAATTACTTTTCATGAGATCAATTACCTACTTGTTGTTCTTTCTTGATAAATTGGAGCAAATCATGCTATCATAAATGCTTCGATTATAGTGCAAATTACCTGGTTTTTCAAAATATTTGTTGTAAAACTATTGTGTTTACAAATGGTGGGAATTGTGACACGTATGGATGCATTTATTTTACTAAAATTTCATGTCCACAAATAAGTTTGTTAAGGAATATGGGCGACCATAATTAGAGACCATTAAACAACTCATAAAAAGCATAGAATTTACTTCACACAAGTGGTGAATAAATTTCATTTATTTGTAAGTTGTGGAAAATAAAGTTGTTATAAATGAATTGGTTACTCTGAAAAATGTGTACCTTGTTAGAATATGATTGAATAATTTTGGAAATTTGAAATTGTGGAAGTCGCATCTATGCCGAGACTATTCATGAATTATGGCCACAAGGGTTGAAAATAATACTAATAAAGTCCTGACTATATGGACTATATATAGATGTGGAGAGGGAAGATGCAGAAGATATAGGTGCATAATGTCTGGGGATATTGCAATCGAAAAAGACTTTCCGTAATGTGAAAAGTGGATTAGTAAAAAGGATTTTCTCCAAGAAATTTTCAAGGAATAGTGCATCCACAAAACGTTTTTTACAAGAAATGCATTAGGGATCTTGCATCGCAGGAGCTAGTCCATTTCCCACTAGCACAAATGCTTTATTATTCTAACTGTTGGATTACTAAGAGGGGGGGGGTGAATTAGTAATAGAGAAATTTAATCCTTTTAAACCATATAATCCAAGTGTTATATCAATGTAGCATTATCATCTAATAACTGCATAGTAAATAAGCAATGAAAAAATGAACAATCATACACATACATAGTACACTAGTGTTTTACATGGAAACCCAAAGCGGGAGAAAACAATAGAATGCTTTTTCTTATATGTCTTGAAGAATTACATTCATTGAAAGCACCACATTTCTTTTTTCTCTAGCAACAACCGGAAGGAGGCTCCAACCCCCTTGTTTCTCAAGCTATAACCTGAGGAAAGCTCCAACTCCCCTATTCCCTGGCTACAACAAAAATGAGGCTACAACCCCCTATGTTCTCCGACTACAACCAGTTGTCCTTGCCCCGTCCAATCGCCCTGAAGTAGAAGTAGAATGATGGTACCATTGTCACACTATCACTGTGAGATATACCACTGTAAACATGTACCAATAAACCTGAACCATGCATCAACCTATACCTCAACCTATAATCAACCTGTACAATAAACAAGTGCATCAACCAAGCACCAACCTATACCAAACAACCTGTAATCAACCTGTACCATAAATAAGTGCATCCAACCATGTACCAAGTATGTACCAATCATGTGTCAACTACTCATGAACTATGAATCATCAATATATACCAACATCATCAACTATACACCTCGTGTATGTGACAACTTATCAACTACTTGTCTCAACCATGTACCCAATATGTACCTTAACCAAAAGCCCTCATCAATTTCATCATCCAAATATGATTTGTAACTCTGTAATAGACTTGGTGTATATGATCACATACCTGCAAACCTTTCTTAACTTTCACAACAAGAGACTATCATTTTCATCAAACTTTTCTTTAGTCTCACATGACTAGTTTGGGATTAGTCAACAACCCCAACATGAAATAATCATAACTATGTACCTATAATGAATAATATTTGAAAATAGTACAAAATGTTCTTCATTTTTTTTATGCAATTCCTCTAGGTGTCACTACTTGGAACCTCTCAGAAAAGGCGTTATAGCAAAAATGACATACCTTGTTGAATTTTGGATTATTCTAGAGAGTGACCTTGTCGACCGTGCCCCACACAAAATATTTCTTGAATCAATTTGAAAATATTACACAAAATATTACCAACTATAATATAACCAAAAAATTTTGTCTTACTGAATTTGGATCTGTTATGAAGAAGTTATGACGTTTTTACCGAAAACACATGTTTTAGACTAGTTTCAGGACTAGCCACCAACTCTATTTTCCACGGAGTGTAACACCAAAAGTACAATGACCCCCAAGATGAAATTTTACCACAAATACTTGGATATGTTTCTCAATGGCCTATCAATTTCATGGTCAAAATAATTCTATAAAAAAAGTTATTGCGAAAATGGTTAGATGACCTGTAAATAACAAACCTTAGAAAGCATCATAAAAATAATTTATCCTCCCTTGAATTATGGCCTTCTTTTCTTCACCTTCCCTCTGAAATTCGACTTATATATCCTTTGGTTACCTCATTCACCTATATATATTCAATATTCTCAAGTGTGATGTAAAATGAGAGAGCCTTACCTCTTATTTGTACTCTCCAAGTAGCTTCCTTAGAAGCATCTTCTAGGTCACTTTGCCCACTTTCCATATTTTAGGGTTAACCCACTTTTAATTTGTTCATTAAATTTATTATTTAAATAATTTATTTTGTATTCACTTTGAATTATAATACACTCATCACTTCAATTTATTATTTACCTTCTAAAATATCTTAAACCACTTGGACTACTTTGACCTTTTGGGGCTTCTAGGTGACATATGAGGGTCCTCCAACTTTGTAAGGCCATAACTCTCAAACCACGAGGAGTTATATGACGTTCCACGTACCACTAGAAATGGCATGACATATACTATCCATATAGAATAATATTACCTAAAAATATATCAAAACTCATACCATTAGCCATCAAACAAACTTGGGTCCATTACCCAAACCTGGGTTCTCCAACTTCTCATGGCCATAACTCTCTAACCGTGAGGAGTTATGTGACGTTCCACATACCACCAAAAATGGAATGACATGTAATATCCGTATAGAATTATATTACCTTCAAATATATTAAAACTCATACCATTATACATGAAACAACATTGGGTCCATCACCCAAACCTTTGTGCTACCAGAATTCACTAGCGGGCTTTATTCAAGGGTTGACATCAATGAAAACCAACCTTGATCAACAATATCCCCCTTTGGAATTGATGGAAAAACTCTAATGAAATACTGAAATCATGTCATGCAATATTGAAGTCATATCACTCATGCTCCCCCTGGAACCATGCCTCTGTTCTTTGCATATTTGTTACCATTGCTCCCCCTGGAGTCATGCCTCTGTCCTCTACATCTGATAAATCTATCCCCATTTGTCATCAATGGAAAAGGTATATTTCCATCTGGGGTTGCTCCCCCTAATTGAACTATCTGATCTCCCAACCTGAATTTTCCTCTTTATGGTGCTTCCTCGTGTACATATAAGACATATAAGATAATCATTCAAAAGAATTCATTTTGGAGTAGAAATAACTCCGAGTCTCTGGCGAAGATACTCAAAGGATTCCCATGGAAGCGGTTTTATAAATATGTCTTCCACTTGTTCTTTTGTGCCCACATTCTCAACTCTGATGTTCTTTTCTGCAACTTGTTCCTGTAGAAAGTGAAACTTTATTGGAATGTGATTTGTCAAGGAGTGCATCACCTTTTAAGACCTTTTTTGTAGTTGGTCCAACTAGATCAGTATGCACAATTTCCAGTGGT
Source organism: Picea mariana (assembly GCA_032191745.1). Taxonomy (NCBI): domain Eukaryota; kingdom Viridiplantae; phylum Streptophyta; class Pinopsida; order Pinales; family Pinaceae; genus Picea; species Picea mariana. The sequence goes on along the minus strand of JASDQU010949652.1, from coordinate 22,007 downwards.
CTTTTCGTTGAATATGAATATATTGTTCATAAAATTGATGAAGTTAATGATAGGAGATAGTTGGGTAAAACTTCTAATAAGGAATACAATAATCAAGTCTATTCATATAAAGTATATCAATATCAAGAGAAGAAAACTCCTAAAGAAAAATCTGACAGAATTCCAAAACTTGATAATGTCATACAAGAATATTATCCATTACCCAACAAATGGAAATTAAAAAAGGAATATTCTCAAAACAAGGATAAAGAAGCTTCTGGTGCACTAAATGGTGATAATGATGATGAATCTTCAAGACTAGAACAACCAAAAGAATTGAGTGATGATGATCTTAGAAGTTTTCCAATGTTCTTTTAATGATCCACTAAAACTCCTTCTCAAAAATTACAAACAAAGAAGGGAAGGAGAAATTAGGGAAGATTGTTCCTTTTGATACTCCTATGAGCATTGATGCACAAAAAAAACGAATAGATAACTAGGATCATCGAAAGAATCATGGTTTGATGGTATAAATCTATGCAGGTTCTGACATGGTTCGTTGTAGGTCTTCATCTGCCCAAGAACTAAGAAGGTTATGTATTCTCTTAGTAAAGTCATGTGATATGATCATGCATTGGTCCCAAAGTGGAAAAATATTGAAAATGGAAGTTAGTATGTTGTATATAGTGGTATACATGGCATATTGTAGAGATCACAGGGGGAGAGACCTTGTCAGGAAGAACCACCCTTTTAGAAACAAAGAGGGAAAATAGTCAGAGGAAGAGAGAGAATATTGACAGGGGGAGTCATTTAGTTATGTCAGGTAGAGCATGATTGCAGGGGAAGTTACCCGAGTTCATATTTTGGTCATAAACATACATACATAGAGAGATTAATCATAAGGGGAGAAACCCTTTTCTATTGATGTCAAAGGGGGGGAGTAACTTCAGAGGAGAGAAGCATCATCATAGGGGGAGTTTGTGTATGAAGTTAGTGTGTTTCCCTCAATGACAAAGGGGAGATTATTGGACATATTTTCATTAATGTGTTGTCAATGATGTAAACAGTTGATGTCATTATGATGTGATGATGCATTTTTATGAACAAACATGCAGAGGAATCTACCCAAAGCTCAAGAGAGGCAAAATATTAGATTTCACAAGATCATAGAAATGCATAAAAACCACTGGGATCAAATTCCCAACAAATCAATGATCTTGATTAGTTAGAATCCAAGTAGAAAACCAAAAAAATCAAAAGGTAATGCGTATGGAAGGAATGATGGCTTTCTATGAACAACATGTAGGGAAATCTACCAAAAATCTCAAAAGGGAAAGTGAATTGCAGAAACGCAATTAAGATTGAAATCCCAACAGTAAAACTACAAAATAATCGAGGGAGAATCTTGTCCATTGATGAATATTTCAGGACAAACTGAGACTATCATATCTGGGAGTTACAGAGGAGGACCTTCATATCAAACATACGATTAAGTCCTGACCATCGGATCTTAGTAAGTGCAGATCAATAGCGGGGAACCATTCTAGGATGAAAGGGTTGAGTGACCGATTGCGCAAGTTTTGGTTCTGAAATCATCCTTGATCGTCGATCTACTATGAGAGCATTCTTGACCGTTAGATGAAGTCAAAATTTAATCGGGGAATCTCACTTCAGGAAAATTGAGAATTGGCAATGAATAACCCAAAGTACTGAAGGCCAAAATAAATATGGACCATTGATATAAGATATGATAACAGTTGTTGGATCAAGAATTCACGAGGTCCCAAAACAGCCAAAATCTCGATAACCGTTGGATCGTGTTGAGATTTTCGTGTAAGAAATGGATCGTTAGATGAAATCAAGTTGCTCAAATTTTATTAGGGGAATCTCACTTCAAGAGAATTGATAATTGGGAATGATTAACCCAAAGTCCCGAATGCTGAAATGAATCTAGACCATTGATCTAGAACTGACCGCGGTCGTTGGATCAAGAATTCATGAGATCTGGAAATAGTCAAAATCCCGAAAACTGTTGGATCGTGTTAGGATTCCGCATCAAAGATGGATCGTTAGATGAGGTCAACTTGCTCAATTTTTATTCAGGGAATGTCACTTCGGGAGAATTGAGAATTTGGAATGGATAACCCAAAGTCCCAAAGGCCAAAATGAATATAGACCATTGATCTAGAACTGATCACAGTCATTAGATCGAGAAGGAGGACTTGTGCCACGTCAAGAGATCCATGCTAGTAAGGACACATGGCGCAATCAAATGGTAACAAGTGTCAAGGTCTCGTTGTCATTTTAGGTACATGACAACCTCAAATCTAAGTGACATGTGGAATTTTAGTCCTAGGTCAACAATGACATCAACAAGTTACATCACTCCAGGAGTTTGTCCTTCGGGGGAAACCAACAATTACCTGAAGCGTCGAAGGTTGAAGTCAATACTAGTCGTTGATCTAAGATCACCGGAATTCTCAAATAACCATTAGATAAAAACGTCGTGGAAAAAGGATGCAATATCTCCCAGGTTGACCACTTCGGTGATGACCAACTCTGGTGTAAATTAAAATAGGAATTACCCATACCTCTGAACCCCCGAAGTCCCGAAGCTCTAAAGTAATATATGACCGTCCGTCGAGAAGGAAGATTCATGCTTGATATTTTTGACAAAACAAACTCTTGGAATGGTTAAGCCCATGGTCCTAGATCCGAGACATGTGGAGGTTATCAAGAAGAATGTGATAATAAGTACTTCAACGAAATGTAATCTAGAAGGTTGAAATATTTCAAAGGCCCGAAGTCTCGAAGTCCCAAAGTAAATTGTGTCCGTCCATATCAACCTTTGATTAATTCATATTCATTGGATTATGCAGTGGAAGTATATTTTAAGGATCAAATCCATACCATTGATTTGGTTCCATAAATCACGCCAACCATCGGATCAAACCTTGTGAGAGGTAACAACTTTGGAGAGTTGAAACTCCAAAAGATTGGATGAGAGATAAAATGAACGAAGGCTGAAGTTCGAGAGGACTAGGTTCCAACCCCCAGCCATGGGTTACGAACATATAAGCCATAAGGTGTTGGGTACATCGCTTAATTAATAATCCTATGGTTTTGTGCATTTTTTCACATGTAAATGGTTTGAAGGAAGTGCCTCTGCAAGATTTGATTTCTGCAATATTTGTAGAGACATAGAATCAAGTTAAAGAAATCAATCCATACCTATGATCGATTTATGAAAATCACTCTCACTGAATTAAAATCCGTCACAATAATGTTTGAATAATAATAGAGATTATTGTTAATTTAAAATGAAGAGGTGCGATGGTCCAAACAAAGTGACACAATGCTTCATAGCTCACACCATTTGGAAGAGTATAGAAATGAGAAATAATGATGATAACAAAGTCTCTCTGTAGTCCATATCAGAAAATCAAAACATCGACAGAGTCCAAGAAGAAGAAATGATGATTCTTATGAAGTGAGGGTGGAAAGGAGGAGCACAAAAGGATATCCTTTAAGTGTAAGTTAAGGGATTTGGTGCTTCCTAGGGTTGGTGCCCTAAATTAAGGGAGTTGGTGCTTCCTAGGGTTGGTGCCCTAAATACAAGGGAGTTGGTGCTTCCTAGGGTTGGTGCCCTAAATACAAGGGAGTTGGTGCTTCCTAGGGTTGGTTCCCTAAAGAAAAAAGGGAGTTGGTTCTTCCTAGGTTTGGTGCCCTGAAGAATGAGATTTCTGTCTCCTAGAGTTGGTGTGCTAAAAAGGATTGGTGTTCTTCACTATTCTCCATAAAATCCTTATAATTCCTATTAATTATATTTATATAATTGATTTTACAAACAAGTCTATTTTTTTATCTATTGTGGTAATTAACAAAACATAAAAGTAATTGCTAATTTTTGAAAAAGGGTAATATTGATTCACCCCCCCTTATCAATATTCCAACAATATCTACTCCTATTGAACCCATTGCTGAACAAATAAGAATCAATGCGTATGTACCAAACTCTTGGAGATTTTTTCAAACTGTACAATGCTTTCTTCAATCTTTACACTTTGTAATATTTACCTATGATCTGGAATCCTTGTGTCTGATCCACATAAAATTCTTCCTCTAAAATTCCATTTAGAAAGGCTTATTTAACGTCCATTTGATAGACTAGCCATTTGTTTTGGGCTGCAACTGGAAAAATTGCTATGACAATATCTAAACATGCTACTTGAGAAAATGTTTCTCTATAGTTAATACCAGGTTTTAGAGAAAACCCTTTTTCTACAAGTCTTTCCTTATTCTCCTCTAACTTTCCTTTCTCATTGAATTTTTTCTTATAAACCCATTTAACTCAAATGTTGGTTTTACCTATAGGAAGATCTACAATATCACATGTGTTGTTTCTTTTAATTGCTTTAATTTATTTGTTCATTACATGAACCCATTTTTCTTCCTTGACTTCTTCTTCAAAATATATTGGTTGACGGGATAACAAAACAAAATGTGCTTATTGATCCATGTCATCATTTTGCTCATAAAATTTCTTTCAAGCTTCTTGTTTTATAGTTTATTAAATTTGCTATAGTGGGATCCAAATCATTACTAGAAGAGGAAGAAGAACTATGATTTGTTTGTTCTCCTTGGCCTTGCATTTGCAATATTGGAATTCTTGGTGGAGAATATTGTTTTCCTGTAGCTTCCACATGTTTATCTTCCTATATATATGGAATCTGATCTACAATTATTCCATTTGTTTGGTTATCCCAAGATTTATCTTTTTGGAATTTAACATCTCTGCCCACTATCAACTTATTATTAATAGGATTGTACAACCTATATGCTTTAGAATGCTCACTATATCCCACAAATATACATTTTTCACTTTGATCATCAAGCTTTGTCCTCGTCTCTTCAGGAAAATGAGCATAAGACACACAACCAAAAAATTTAAAATGAGAAACACTAGATTTCATATCACTCCAAAATTATTTAGGAACTTGATTTTTCACATTGTTGGTTGGAGACAAATTCATAATATAAATTGAGCATGCCACTACTTCACCCCAGTATTCATCCCAGTATTCATTTGACAAAATTTTTTCCTTCAACATACTTCTGTCCATATCCATTATTGCACGATTCTTCCTTTCAACAACTCTATTATGATATGGAGTGTATCTTGTGGTAAATTGTCTCTTCATCCCATGCTTCCTACAATATGCTGCAAATTCTTTGGAATCATACTCATCTCACTGATCTAATTTGTGTAATTTGATGTACTTACCTCTCTGTTTCTCTGTCATAGATTTATTTTTCAAATGTCTCTGATTTGTTCTTGAGAAAATACACCCAATATTTCCTACTAAAATCATCAATGATTGTTAGAAAATAAAAGATTTCTCCTATTTATTGAGTTTGAATTGGACTAAAAAGGTGTGTATGCACCAGCTCGAGCTATTCTTTTGCTCTGTAGGAAGCATCAAGATAACTGTCTCTTTTGTTCTTGGCCAAAATAAAACTCTCATAAGAGTTTTTCTATTCATTGATAATGGGAAAACCTTTGACCATAAAATTCTTATGTAAAAGAATGAGACTACTAAATGGTAAATGACCATATATAATATGCCACAGCCAAGTCTCATCTAAGCTTGATACATTTTGGTCATATGACTGTGACAAATTAAGATTTCTCAATATGAAAGGAAACATTATATTTTTGGTCATTTGTATTGTAGCTAACATTTTCTTACTGGGTGGTTTGTCCAATATTGTACTCTTGGAACCTTCAAAAATGACTTTATAACCATGTTCTTTCATATGGCCTACACTCATCAAATTATGTCTAAGACTGGGTACATAATAAACATCATGAATATCCTTCTTTTCGTCTTGCTTGGTCAATACAAAAACTACACCCTTTCCTAAAACTTTCTTTTGATAATCATCTCCCAATTTAATTTAAGATGGGACAAAGCTATCTAAGCTAGAAAACAAATCTTTTTTACATGTCATATGATTGTTGCAACCACTATCCAGCAACCAAAGATTATGTTTATTGCTTTCTTCTTCTATGAATTGACATGAAAAGAACATTGATTTAGATGTTCCTTCTTCATTGTTGGTAACATTTTCTCTACCCCTGTTCATATCTACTTGCTTATTTATGCATTCACTTTCATAGTGACCAAATTTCTTGCAATAATAACATTAGATTCTTGATTTATCAGTCCACCTTGGATGATTGAAAGTTTTGCATCTCCCCCTTTGGTTTTGAGAGTTTCTTTGTGGTTTTTCTAACTACTCACTATGTTTTGAGTATTCTAAAGTTGACCTCTCTCTTGTTTGAGACCATCCTCTTCCTCGTCTTCCTCTCCTTCTATTCTCTTGACCTCTACATATTCTTATGTAGGCCTCAAACTGAAATGTGTTCTCCAAATATTTAGTATTTCGACTCAACTTGTTCTCATGAGTTAACAAAGATCCCATGAGTTCTTCAACTATCAATGTTGACAAGTCTTTTGAATCTTCTATAGCGACCAAAACCATATTAAACTTATTAGGAAGGCTTCAGAGTACCTTCTAAATGAACTTTTGATCTTTAATGTCTTCTCCATGTGTGCGCAGTTGATTTACGATGCCAGTGACATGGGTCATAAAATGATCTACGAAATCTGAATCCTTCATCTAAAGAGTCTCAAAATTCATCCTGAATGTCTGCAACTTTGCATTTTTTACTTTATTTCTGCCATGATAAGTGGTTTCAAGAGTATCTCATTCCTATTTGGCATGATTTGTTGCTTTTACCTTGGGGAAAATATATTCCTCTAACCCTTGGTCGATGAGCCATAGGGCTTTGTTGTCCTTTTTCATGAGTTCTTCGATAAAATTTCTATGTGCATTTTTCATAGCTTGTAGATTAGCCAGATCTAGTTCTATGAATCCGTTAACTATTTCTTCCCAACAATCTTCAGACCAGAGGAAAATTTTATTTTGATGGACCATACCTCATAATTTTTACCTATTAAAATCGGTCCTCGTGAGTGTACCGAATTGCTGCTAGATGCCATGGATCTTCTACTAGAAATCAACTCCCCCTTTTTTATTTAGATCTAACCAAAAAACCTTTTTCTTCTATCGAAATAGGCCAAAACCAAAACTTTTCTCAACCTAGTCGTGCCCTGTCTACTCCCAATGAGAAATCCGAAAGACAATTTTTTTTGTACAAGTGTTTAGGGGTGGTCGTTCCATTTTCCTTCTCTGAGGGAGGTCTTGAAGGATGGTCACTCCTTATACACTGGTCGGGGGCGACTAACTCCAAAAAATCAAAACTTTTGAAACTTGTTTTTACTTTCAGATTTCGACCAACTCTTCCTTCAACACTATTGTTGCTCAGTCAAGCTTGAAAAACTCTCTATAACTTGCAAATTTATCTCCTATCTTCGAAGAGTCTTAATCTTTCTTTCATACCATGTTCAAGTTCAAGAAGACTCAAACATTTGAAAACAAAGCATACACACACAATAACAATGGAGTTGTTAATCTCTTCTCCACATTCATATGAAAATTGAAATGCAAAATATATAAAACTAGATATTTCTCTAAAACACTCCAACTTCTCACCTACCTAATAAATACATACCCACCTATCTTATCTAGATCATTTATGATGTAAATATAGATGAAAGATGTAAAAAGATCTAAATATATTAACCAAATTTACAAAAAAAAAACATTTTTTTCTAAATATATTAAGAAAATAATTATTTCTTATGTTAAATAGTAGATTTTTTATATTAATTGATGATTGTGTGTATTTTTTTTTTAAAGCAAAAAATAACTATTAATTTTTTTTAACCAAATTTTAGAAAAACAATTATTTCTATTATATTAAGAAACATTTATTTCAATTATTTCTATTATATTAAGAAATATTTATTTCTTAAGTTAAATATTAGATTTTGTAGGTAAATTGGATTCTGT
>JASDQU010949651.1:9887-22035 GCA_032191745.1 Picea mariana | reverse complement strand
ATCACTTGCGAGCAAGTGTCCTCAAAGTATAAGTTTTGTCAGTGCGCTAGAGCGGGATGTTACAATTCTCAATTATCGTTGATATTTTCTCAACGATTTCTAACCAGACTTAAGAACCATAAGAGTTGAGGAAGATGGGAATTCCCATATATTTAAAATATTTCCATGTATTTTCTGATGGGGAAGCCAAATATTCTAGCGATTTGTTCTTTTATATGCCTTGGGGCGTGCCATCCATAAATTATGCATTTAGATATGTTTATCTTGCCACCTGAAGTTGTGAGAAAGGAGCTGAGAATCCTTTGAAAATGATTGGTGGTGCGTATTGTGGTTGCTCCCAGTAAGAGGGTTTCATCTGCAAATTGAGAGTGATTTATCTCTTTTACCCCTCTCGCTATTAATAGACCAGGGAGCTTTCCTTTTCTTCGCTCCTCTTCCAACTTTCGGTTGAGAGAGTCTGCTAGCAGAATATAGAGAAAGGGGGAGAGGGGGAAGCCTTGTCAAAGTTATATTCTTGCTTTGAAAAAGTTGGTTGGACGTCCATTGACTGCTTTTATATATTATGATATGCATGTGCATTATTGTTAACTTCCTCGTGTAATCCCTTAGATTACAACATTGGTTCAGTTACCAATAGTACATGAATTGGGATTTTATAATAGTTGCACACATCCATAAATGTTGAGTTTAGAGGAGATTCATGAGTGGTGGCAGAGGAAACTAGATAATTATTTGAAAAAATATGTCAGGAGGAATCAAATGACCCTTACACAAGCAAGGGAATAATTTTTCATCGAAACACACGTAATATTCCTAGAAGCAATCCCATAAGAGATAAAGAAATATATCGATCAAGATTCACATGAATAATATTAAAAAAGATGAACAATTGTTGTCAAAAACTAATCAACAATGGCTAAACCAATATATACAAGTGGGTTCCAATCACAAAATATTTATGCGAATAACAAGAAATAGAAGAGCACATGTCCTTGGATGATGTCAAAACATGGTTCTATGAATACCTTCACAACAGTTTTCCTTGCATAGTACTGACCTTGTTGCATAAATTCCTAATTGAAAATCATGTTGGTCACATTATCGAAGAAAAACCTCCCCTAGGAACTCCAATTAATACCGACTAAAAGAAAAAACAAGAGGAGTGGGAGCAATTTTTGAATGCCCACTGTAAGAATAACCAGGAATCATGGGAATAGTTTCTACACAAATGAACATCAGTGATAGTGTTTCCATCATTGATCAAGAGTAATTTTGGGGTTGAAAATATGGGGTAACTATTTTTCAGATGCCTCAATTAGATTAAAACCCTAGCCAACCTACACCAAGGAAGATGCTACAAGAATTCCAAGAAAAGGGAGAACATCAATAAAAAAGAGGGGGGGGAATATATATTGGATGAGAAGATAAATAAAAGGACTGCAAGAAGAATTAACTTTCATAAGACAATGTTCAACCTTAAAAAAATTGAATATGAACAAATATAGATGATAAGGGTTGAGATACTTAATGTTGTGGATCCTCGTCAATCCAGAAGAAGAAGTCCCCAAGAGAAATGAGTTGTTGGAGCTATGGACCAATCTAAGTTTGATGTTGATCAATTGGATGTGGAAGCATCCATGATGGTTCCTATGTTGGAAAATGAGATGCAATTTCTAAAGTTTGGCATTGGCGCCCTTCAACTAGAAAAAAAAAGTGAGTATAGATGTCGACGAGTTGGGACCAACACTACACAGATTGTCAAAATCAAATCAAGTAAATACAATAGTTAGAGAATTCCTCTGGAAACACTTGCAAGTATATATTAATCTTTCTTTAGTGTGGTGTCGAATAGATAACTAAGAACAAAACAGTGACAGACTCTGTATTGAGATACCCCAATATGAAGGAACTAGATAAGTTTTTAAGGTGACAATGATATAGCCATCAATATTAAGGATCTCATGACTTATCCCCTTAATAAATTTAATAAATGAAGAAGAAAACATAATCTCATTTGAGAGTCACAACGAAGACATGTGACTAGAAATAAGCAGTTTTATCAAATATATAGATCAATCCTGTCAAACAAAGGCAATCCCACAACTAGTTGAACCAATACCAATCAATGAAAATACTAATAAGCAATTGATGATGCCAATCGGTCAAGCAACACAATTGACCCCACCAACCAAACTCTAGTCTAATTCAAAACCCACCTTCAGAAAATAAAAATAAAAATAAATGTCACATCACCACCTACCTCTATATGAGGGGGATGAGTACCCCAAGAGACATTGGTTCATATGTGAGAATTTATGGGATGTCATGGACACCATATATTTTTTTTTGTGACTGGCGGAATCGGCAACTCACGGTTCTTGTACTCGCGTGACACGAGGTCGATTCTTGTCTTCTACCTCTATAACCTCCAGGTGCGTCCACATATCCCGCAAGCATGGGGCATGAGTAAATCGGGGTGAGAATCGAACGTGAAACCTCCTTTTTACATTTCCTTCCATTTACATGGAACTTGTCAATCGATCTACACCCCTGTGGGATGGACATCATAGATGAAACAAAACAAATGGCTCAATTTTTTGAGTCCCTCAAAAGAATATCTCTCATGTGGTTCATGAAATTCACAAATAAACAAACAAAAACAAAGGTAGAAATCAAGAGAAATTTCTTAACGTTCTTCAAAACACGAGATAGAAAACACTTGGTTGCATAGAAGTTGAAGGAAATTAAACATATTCCAGGAGAATATTCAAGGGAATATGATAAAATATTTAAATACCTAATCGGTTAGATCCCTTATACAATCAACAAGGAATTGCTACTCTAGTGGTTTGTGGCAAGACTACTTCAAAAAATTACAGCACCATTGAGAATGCATGAGATCCAATCATGTGAGGATGTCCTCAAAAAAGTGCAACAAACAAAGTTGGATGATGATTGGACTGCACCATCCATGGATAAAAATATTTAATAAAAAATGGAGATGATTCAAAAATCACTCTCGGACCTTGTTGTGCGGAGAAGTGACCTTTGGTGCACCATCTACATGAACGAAGGGAACACTAAGGAATACTACAAGTAACATGAGTCAAATAAAAGAGAATCAAATGTCAGAAAGGTCCAAATTGATACTATTGTGAAATTTTCTAACCCATCACCAACCATACCATGAAGGACTACCCAATTAATTTGAATAACATAAATCCAAAATGGTGTGCTATATATGAAGAATCAACACATAACATAGAAGAATGTCAACAGAATGGTCAAAATAATCTGAATTATCACATTGTTTATCATACTCAAGATGTAGAATAGAACTAGGGTCATGAAGGTAGAGGAGGTGGTTATCAAGGAATAGGTGGATATAGAGGAGGATATTGTCGTTGGTATGGATGAGGAGGACATGTTCAACGAATACCCGATAAAGGCTACTTCTTTATTTATCTAAAAGAAGACTATTTAAGCCCAAACTATCCCTTGAAGGAAAGAACTGATATAAAATTTTGTAACATATGTGAATTTAGTGATCACTACCTCGAATATTGCCAAATCATGTTAGAAAATATAATAAATAGGAGAATTGTCAATCTCTTGCAAAGCATTCCCAATCATGAAGTTCTTAACATGACGAACCTAAACCTAAATGTCATCATCAGATTTAGAGCAGGACAAGAAGGAATTTCACTAGTGAATAAAGTACCTTATATTAAGCCTATAAATAAATACAATTGGTACCCAAATGTACAGAAGGAAAGAGAAGTCATGAGAGAAGTGGTCGGCTTCTTCGACAATGAAGAAGAAGAGAAGCAACAAGAACACTAATGAAAGTGATACTAGGTTGGATGAAGGACATTATTTTGGATGAATTCCTCAATCTACTTAAAGAAGAACAATAAGTCTCCCAATTACAAGAATTATTGAACATCCTTAAAGAGTGTAAAGARGAACAAAAATCATGAAAAAATATAAGGAAAATCACACAAGAAAATATCMAAGACGATTACAACCCACAARTCGAYGTAGAAGTTGAAGGATTCATGATTCCCCAAGTTGTGGTCARCTTTAGATCACAAGTCAACATCATTCCCAAGGAAATATGGATCRGGATGGGAAAAATTGAACTTGTTAGGTCTAATAATTTTGTGAAAATTTCAAATCAATGATTTGTTGAACCTATCGACATTTTAAGGAGTTATGAAACTATCATCATAGCAATACTAAYATTGGTTTATTTTTAAGTAATTAATCTGGTCGAAGGTATCCCCACCTATTCAACATTGGTTGAATGAAAATGGGGACTAAATATTAAAGTGACCATTTCTCTTGCAAAAGATAGGATTAAACTCAAAGGGAATGGGAAAAATATCATCATGCCCTTGGATCCCAAGGACAGAAATCCATGGATGGAGCCCTAGGAGGAGGAGATCAATGCCAAAAAATTGCACCAAGTTATCCAAGGTGATATAGATGATGTGGAACCCAATGCAATAGAATAATTACTACATCATTCCCCCTTGCCTATCAGTCAGAACTTGGATATGAAATTGTATGAAGGGAAAATTGAAAACTATGATTCAAAAGTGAGAGTTTTGGATAGTCAAAGCTTTCCCTAAAAGCAAAATTTCACTCTTTACTTTCTATTAGAGCAATGGATGCAATATATGATTAAAAAATCAAACAAAATATGAGCCTAATCCCTATAGACATAAATCCAACCTCAACTCTACCTCCATGATTCAAAGAATGAGATTCGCTCATCAGTCCACATCGACAAGGTGTCCAAGATGGTTGGGGAGAAAGGGTGACTACAGAGCCTAGTGCAATAGTTCATAGGACAAGTTGCAATATGGTAGGGAATGCATGCACCTCTCCTATAGACATGGAATATGGCAACCACATTCTTTTTCTAATGTTTCGGTGGAAAAAAAGTTGCTAGAAATAGCCAATATTCCTAATTTTAAGTCGAGGTTCGATCCTCTCACCCATGTTGAATATTGTGAGAGGGAATGAAGAATAATTGTATACAAGGATGAAAGAGTATGACCTTATATTTTCCCTAACACACTAGATGATTTTTCTTACAAGTGGTAAGATATTGAAGAGGCACAAGGCGAAATATTTACCTAGGAATAACTTAAATAAAATTTCATCAAAGACATTGCATTCACACTAGAAGAAGTCAACCTGATAGAAGATGGAAAACAAGAACCAAACCCCAATACCATAGACTTATTATAAAAACCTACTACCATATCGATAGAAACATAGTTTTGTAGAAAGAGAATTCCCATTGACTAGCATAAACGACCAACTGTGAGTCCACTAAACTTGTAGGAAACACATTTTGACCACACAAACTACATTTTTTACATGTAGTACACTAAGTGTTCCACCATAATAGTCACCACACATGTGGAAAATACAAAATATTGCATCAAATTTCTATAAATAAAACCAGAATGAATGAGGAACCCTCCATAGAAAAAATAACCCCAAGGTGTGGAGACAAAGGAAGCAATATCTGTCATGTTTCACAAATCCCTCCCTCGATTGAATGAGAGAATTTCCAAAGGTGTTTATCCCACCGAAGACTAAATCCACCAAGATATTCCATATGGAAGAGTCAGTCCCCTCCTCAGGAAGAATGAATCTTGTATAATGAGGGCATCGGACCAACAAAATTTTTGACAAGCGACAAGAGTCAGCATTAAAATCCCACTGGGATCAACAAGTAAACAGTGCCTAGGAAAGCACTGGATCAAATTTCTAAATTCGACTAGTGTCAATGGAAAATGGAGGGTCGAAAACCCTCCTCTTAGAAATACATGAAGTTGAAATTTCCTTCACAAGGTGAAATTTGACAAAAGGTAACTCCATACTAGCACCATAGATTGTGGTGAAAAATACATTAGAGGGAAAAGTCGCAGGTTTAGACCCACATAAGTTCTAAGATGTAAGCATAGAGAGTGCAGATAGGGTAGCACTCGTCACTACCATTTAGAAGAATGTTCATATATATCAATGGCATGAGGTATTCCATTGTCTATGGTTTTCCCTGTTGACTCAAGTAGTGATGAACTTACCCTAGCTTTGAGAAAGAACCTAGGTCCTATGAATTTGCTTTCCATAGGATGAAATATAACCAAATGAGTAGCATGCACCACCAACAAACTTGTTCCAAATACAAGATTTTCAACAAAGTGTGWCAACTAATCATCCAAATACACCAGTATATTTAGTGCTAGAAGCATTCATATAATCCATTCCATAAGCACCAGCAGACTCAATTCTAGTAGCACCAGTGCCACCCGAAAAAAAAATTTGCTAGACGTTGTTGAGCACATTTATTGTAAATTTTGGCATTTTCAAAGTCTTTAATTTTTTCTAACTCCAAACTCCCTCTTCTTTTGGACAAAGAAGGATTTGAGGTTGGGGGATATGTTGAAGGGCCTAGCCAACTAGGACACTCAATCGAACAATGCAATATGTCAGTCGACTATAGAGACAAGTCAACTAAGTAGTTTAGTCGGTTGACCATTGGGAGAGGTCGATCGACCGGTGTAGTTAGATCAGTTGTAACTACCTACCACCAATATTGATGTATAAATAGATGTGATCATGGATGTAAAAGAGAGGAGAGTGGTCCTTGATTTTTATAATAAAAGACTACATATTGCTAGTTCCACTACTAATTTTCTCCCATATCTCCTTCTATGCATGCATGCTTGTATATTATTGTAGATTGCTTATGTATATTATGGTATGTATGTGCACTACTAGTAACTTCCTCATGTAAGCCCTTAGATTACAACACCATATGATCCAAATTCTTGATAAGGATATGATAAAAAAAAAAAAAAAAATCCTAGATATTTAGGGTAGGGATTAATGGTATTGATGATGTCAATGATCTAAATGATATTGACAGTTTTTTCTCATATTCACTTAAGGCTTTCCAATAGTTGACTATGATTCTAATATCCTAATTTGACACCTCCAACACATCAATAATATGACAAATAATATTCCCATATAAATCCAAGTTGCAGCTATGGGGTTCCAACCAATCTGATTTATTTGTCATTAATCTTATATCTATTTATCAATATTTCTCTTATTGGGTAGGTTACATTGGTCTCATATCCTCTTTCTCACATTTTACTATATATATAATATATATTATAACACATAATAATTTAAATCCCTTTAGCTATTTATATTTTATTCTAAATTACCCTACCCTCCCATATTCCTACTTAGAACACATGCCTAAACAACCTGCAACCTTTCCACTAAACCATCTCAAACATGTAGTGGTTAGAAGGAACTCATTGAAGAAGAAAAGGAAATATTGCATTACAGGAAATAATTTGTTATTGCAATTTGGTTGGAACCATAGACAAAAACTATCTCTTGGAACTGAATCAAATAAGGAAGGGGAGAAATAAGCCTGAATTGCATAGCTTAACCAAGATTTCAACTGGTTATAAATGCTAACTAATTGCCTCCTAGTAGACTCACACTTGGAAAATTGATTATGTTTTGCAGTGGTAATAATTTTTTACAATTGTCCTCCTTTTCCATCTTTAAGAATTTATAGAGAAATGTATAAAATCTTCCAACTAAATTTCCAAGAATATTGATAGATTTCTTTGATTATACAACATGGATCTTGATAGAGGTGGAAACATTTTCTAGTTGGTGTACAATGCTTCATTTTCTTTTTTGATAACTCTTCTAGAATGTCAATGGTCATATTTAAGTCACTTTCCTATTAGATGTACATGTTAAAGATGCTTCTA
The DNA here is from genome assembly GCA_032191745.1 of Picea mariana. Taxonomy (NCBI): domain Eukaryota; kingdom Viridiplantae; phylum Streptophyta; class Pinopsida; order Pinales; family Pinaceae; genus Picea; species Picea mariana. The sequence continues at coordinate 14,212 of JASDQU010949651.1, read as the reverse complement.
ATTTTCCATTATCAGGTTTTCCACTCTATTTTCTAAGGTTTTCTATTGGCAATATAAAACCTTCCAACTAAATTTTCAAGAATATTGATATATTTCTTTGATTATACAACATGGATCTTGATAGAGGTGGAAACATTTTCTAGTTGGTGTGAAATACTTCATTTGATTCTTTTATAACTCTTCTAGAAGGTCAATGGTCATATATAAGCCACTTTCTATTATATGTACATGTTAAAGAGGCTTCTAATTTTCCATTATTAGACTTTCTACTCTATTTTCTAAGGTTTTCTATTGGAAATATATCATTATATGTATAGAAATAGATTCCTTTAGTTATCTAACTACCACTATAATGTATACAATATAATGTATATCCAAACATTATAATGTATAATGTTTACCATTATACATTAGTTCTTTGAATTTTGGCACCTAAATGGTCGAATCAATGCTACAGTATTTTCCTTCCACCCTACTCCTACCACCTCCCATTTCATTCCAATTGAAATCCTATTGATCATTTCTTCCTACAGACCTCCATCCTTTTGTTTGTCCATGAACAATATCTCATTTATAGACACTCTTTAGTAGCATTCTAGTACCCTTCTAGCAAGTTATAACATATAACCATTCTCAACCATTGTAAAGAAAATTTGATTCAAGGGCATTCATTCATGAGAGGGGATAATACATATGCACATGTGCAACACAATGGAACACATATAACACATTTAAGAATAAATTGTATCATAACCTCTCTCATAAGGTAATCAGTAAACATCAACATTGAGCATTGCATGCATTTAATTATAAGAGATAAATGAACTTCATGGCATAAATGAGCCAAACATTATGACTTAGCATAGCATTCTATGAGAATAATCTCATTTAGGAAAAAAATTCAAACACATTGCATGCATCTTCAACCCTATTACATTGGCACAAGTCAAAGGTGAACTCCCCCTAACCATAGAATTATCACTTCCTAGCATTAGAAATTTCAAGTGTACAGAGAACACCACACTTTCATCTTGAAGAAACTACCATTGTTTGAAGGATGTTCCTTCTGCAACTCAGCTTCAGCCTAATGCTTTTGGCATCCGTAAGCACTATCAACTTATCAACAATTGAATATGCATGGTTTAGATGCTAATATTTTCTTCTTATTAAATATTCTTGGAGAGGTATTATGATGCAGGAGCATTGCTCCACCTCAGCACGCACCAGCTGATTAACACGCGTGGTGCGTATTCAAGGAAGGGAGATGCACCTCCCTCTCATTTTTCCTTTGAGAATCTAGGCATGATCAAGGAAATTAATGTCGACTGGTTGGAAAAACCAAGTTGTGCCTTCGCACAAGCTTGAGATAAGGTCGCCATTAAGTGGTTGACGGTAGGAGGGATCTGCATCCAATTTGGAGCAGATTTCCATCATTGTAATTTTCCCATTAGACAGGCGTCTTGAATGGTGATTTGACACCACTAGTTTAGCTTGGAGGGAATCTCATCGAGGCCCTCTTGTATAAATCTTTGTATTGTATGCCTGAGAGAGGCTGCTGGAACTCGATGAAAAATCATTGTAAGCCAAGCTACGAAGGTTGATGAGAGTCGAGACTCAGTCGCAGTCCAGACTCAAATATTTGTAATTTGATATTCTTCCATTAATAGAAAATGACAGTTTTTCCTGTTATCAATTTCTGTGTAATGGATGTTGTGTTATGAATGTCATTTACATGCATCTGGATTGTATATGAATGTTAGAAATCGTCTGCAAGGATAGAGATACAGTTTTCTATCTGTAAGTGTGTTGGATTAAGTCTGGTTCTCTAGGCTAAGTGCAAGAAGTATGCGACAGAGTGTGGAAACTCTGTGACCCGATGCAAGGAGTGTGTTTCTGAACTCATTGGAGACAGAAGAGAAGTTGTCAGGAGGGCACACCACGATAATTCACATACTTGGGAGGAAATTTCAAGGTGGTTGGGTACCTTGGAAAGAAATATTATGTAAGAGGAAGCACAGTTCAGAGTTACTGAATACTCTGAAACACTCTGTCAGAATGGCATCGAGCTAGTGTGAGCATGCACAAGAACAACATGGTTGGAAGTGTTGGAATCCTTAAGAGAACCCCAGGGTTGTTGAACACTCTGAGGAAGGAAGGCTTTGCAAGAGTGCATCGACAAAGGAAAGGAGATGCCTTAAGACTTCTAGGGTAGGCTAAGGGAGAAGTTGTCAAAAATCTTAGCCGAGTGCAAGGAGTGCGCCAAGGAGACTATAATTCCATCTTACAAGCTCAAGAGGAAGAGAGAGAAGCTGGCATGAGGGAACAAGAAGGTCCACTGAAGGACACAGAAGAACGGAGAACCGTGAAGGTTTTCAAGCCGAGCAAAGTTGTAGAACTCTACAAGGAGTGCAGAAGAAGTTCAAGAATAGCCTAAATCTCGAAATAGAAATTTTCCTAAGTGTGAAAAGGGGTCGAGGACTTTTCTAAGTCCCGAAGACTGTGAAATCATCCATCGTCAGAGGAGATAGGTGTCAGAATATCGAGAGGCTAGGGAGAAGAAACTTCGGAAGGTTTTCCAAGAAAAAACAAGGATCTTCGCGAAGAGCGATTTGAATCCAAGTCATTTGGATCGGGAAGGACATGTGACAGAGATCCATGTACTTTGGATGAAGAACCCTTCAAGAAAAGTCAAGGAGAGGATACCCGAAGAGCTAAGAGCCGAAGCAATCTTGTTCGTCCATTGTGATAGGACACGTGGAGGTGGATCGGCATTTTGTTGATTCGCAAATCGGGAAGGAAAGAATTGAAAGAAGAGAGGACTCCCGAAGTCCGAACTCGCGATTTGATCTCAACTGTCGATCGCAAGAAGATCGTGGATCGTAGATTTTCTCCCAGAGAATTCGTCGATTCGGGAATCGGGAAAAGGGGTGCAAGAATTTCGCAAAAGTCCCGAAGCACGGGGTCACGAAGGGATCTAGCCCACGGTCATAGTCCATGGTCACATCAAGGAGGGAACCTAAAATAGAGAGCTAGCGTCCATGGCGTTAGGACTTGAAAAGTGCTAAGTAGAGGGTCTGCGGGTGCCACATAACCTACGCCGAGAAGGTGAAGGGCCTATGTGAAGTTAAATGGGTTCCCATGAGGATCCCAACAAACCATTTGGTTTGGTGACTGGAATGATCCTAGACGAGGAGGTCGAGCAGCGCCTCAGGAGGAAGGGAGAGAGGGGGTGGTTGCGCCAGGAGTGGTATCAGAACCTGATTTTACTCTCAGGCGAGAGGAAGGAGATAAAGGAGATACTCTGATACCAGGAGTGGTATCAAATCTAAAGCATAATTGATTTATGTAAGAAATGGAGACAGAGTGAGGTACTCTATTGAAGTTTTTTCAAGGTTTGTAGCAGATGATAAACATCCAGGTGGGTTGTGAATGAAGCAAAATGGCCATTGACGGTCATAAATGCGGTCGAGGAGAAGTCCATTCGTAGAGGAGAAAAGAGGAAATGGACAAGGATCTTAGTGAAATCAGAGAAGAGATGGAGAAGCTAGCATTCAAGATGTAGCAGGAAGCAAAGGTGCATTGGAGGTATGAATAGCCTTTGAAGAAGACAACTAAATGGCTTGTGCAGAATTTTTTGGCCAGAGGGCAGCAATAGGTGTTAAAAATATGGCTGAGGTATGTTGAAAACCCTAGTGATAAGGGAAAGAGATATGGCAAAGGTCTCGTAGGTTTCCAGGTGGGCAATGAGAAGGGATCACTGGATCTCATGAATTTCCAGGAGGGCAGAGGAGACAGCCCAAATTTCTAGGTCGAAAAGGGAGGAGAGATGAGCTCAGCTGAGAGTTCACGTCAGAGGGCATTGATAGATGAGGAGGAAGTAGTAGAAAGGCCTCGCTTAGATGGAGATTCATGCGGAACTGTGAACCGTGTGAATGAAGATGATGAGAAGTTAAAAACTTCCACCATCGAGGGGAAGGATCATAGGACCGTTCTAATCATTGAAGGAGTCGAGATATTCCTGCCAAGTGTCCAAGGAGAGGCTAGCACAGACGTTGCAGATGCAACAGAAGGACAGCAATCTGAGATTGTCATGGAGGAAAAGGAACAGATATTGATGTTTGTCCCAACAGAGGAGGAGCACCCAGTTGAGTTACTCACTCAGTGGGAAATGGAGTTAAAGGAACTGGAGGATTGGTTAGACTGTCCAGAACCAAAAGGTGGTTGCCATAAGATAGCCATGCCAGAGGAGACACACCAGCACGAGTTGCAGCAGGAGGAAGTTGGAATGGAACCAGCCAAAGAACTGGCAGGAGTCAATCAGTCAA
>JASDQU010949650.1:1770-13219 GCA_032191745.1 Picea mariana | reverse complement strand
ATTATGTCCTTGATTTTTTTTGCTCTACGTCCCTCATTGTGTCCCTGATTATTTTTGCTCCCCAAGTCTTCAAGTTTTTTTTTGCATGTCTCCTTGACATGGTTGACACATGTTTGTCTCAATGCCCTTCCAGTTGTTGATGTCGCTCTGTGAGTATTTCATGAAAGGGTAGAGTAATAACTGAAGAGCTTGTGTTCCTCTGTGAGTATTTCATGAAAGCGCAGAATAATAACTGAAGAGCTTGTGTTCCTCTGTGAGTATTTCATGAAAGCGTAGAATAATAACTGAAGAGCTTGTGTGTGTTTTAAGTCTGTGAGGTTGTGTGTGTTTTAAGTATGTGGGGTTTCTCGAATAGCAGTTCCTTCATGACGAGATTTAAGTGAATTGGGTTTAATAAAATATATGAAGCAGATCTTATAGAACTAAAACGATGCCCATTAATAGCATTGGAAGGTGGTGAATGGTAGTAAACTACGCCTATGAGTGTGAACAAAGAGATTCTTAGTGTAAATGTGAAGGTATGGTTGGGTAGTTTTTTGGAGGCTTAACATGAGATTTGTGTAGAAGAAAAGAGGGGTTATGGTTGCATTAGGGGTGGAGGGGCCCCATGACCTTTATAAGTGAATGTTTACGTTTGATGCGAAAGGAAACACTTTAGATTCGCTAGCTGGGTAAGAACAATCAAACTGGGTATTGGGCTTAGCATAGTCTTGGGGGGTTTGTCCTTGTATTTCCAGCAGAGCTCTATTATGTCTTCTTGTGGAAGAGGCACACCATCCTGAACAAAAGAGGATGCAGAATAGGTACAAAGTGCAATGGAGATAGAGACAACTCCGGATCCTGAAAACCACCATGTTCAATTTCGATATGAAGAACCCCACAAGAAAACAAAGAAAAGGCATCACAACTCAAATAGAGGAATTTGGAGAAGTTGAGGATGCCAATATATTCAAAATCTAGGGTGAAGAATGAGACCCCATTTTCAAGTTCATCTATATCAACAACATCAACCTATGTTTAGTCTAAACCTAAGCATATGTTAAAACTTTCTAATATTCCACCCACCAATACCATACTCAATAACATTGGAGATCAATATTACTCCTCTGATGTGTTGGTTTCAACACATGAACCGCAGTAACATGCAATAATAATGAACTCAGTGACATGCAAGCAATAGAAGTGGTAGTGACAACATGCTGCCAAAGAATATTGAATGAAGGTACAGTTTTTCTTTAAAACTACAGAAACAATATTATTCTCATGTCTTAGATGAAGCTGCCAATATGCATATACGCTCGTGCGTTTCCGTCATGTATATATGTTCTATTGGTTATTTCTAATATTAATTTTGGCAGGAACAGAAGGCGTACAGGAGTCAATCATTAATACCAACCCATTAATAACTATATTCATCGGCCATCGTCCAATTTACGTTCCTATGGGGCCGATAAACTTCAGGGCTTTCTTCGGGGATAATTGTTTGCTCGATTGCTTTGGCTGGTTGGTGCCCGTGAATGAATGGGGAGTCACCTTGGAAGGTTTGGAGCATGGAGCCAATTATTATTTGGTATATATATATAAAGGTTTGAGCTCAATTAATTTTCAAAACTTTAAATGTAGAAGTATGGTCGAATCTAAGTTGCATCATCCGTGTCAGTTTCTTTTTAGTTTTGCAGATTAAGTTGTTATGAAGGTTACTCTATTATTGGTTTCTGACGACTTGTAAACCGCTTGCTCCTAGTAAGCTAACTCTACAACTTGATATTTGATATACTGCACATCTAATAATATATTTAGTAGCTTCATATTTAACATATAGTATTATCATGTGTGAAAAAAAGAGGTCTGTCATGTTTTTTTCCAATCGGATGGTTTACAGAGTGTAATGGTGAAAAAGGCAACTTTTCCCATGAAGGTACACTGGTTGGGTCCTTTGGGGGTTACTCTTCGTCCTCTGTGGACGCAGAGCTTGTGGAAAAGCTATTAACCATGGGACCAGAAGCTTCTAAGTTGCATAAATTTTGAATGACTCTGAAAACTATTCCGACAATGGAAATATCAAGGCTCTAATTACATCCTTGTATGGAAGTGAACTCTGACGAAATGGAGTAAGTTGACTCTTGTACCTTTTGGGATTCCGACCAATGGAGAACGTCTGATCTCCGACGAACTTATCTGTGGGCAAACTCGACGGTACCCAATATCCGTTATGTCCGTTAGCATGAGTAAGATTCGTTACGTTAAGCTTCTTTCGTGCGCCGTAGTTGGTTGCAGAATCTTTCGTGCGCGGTAGTTGGTTGCAGCAAGTTTGGTGAGGTGCACTTAATGCAACGTCACCTTGCCGACCCCTGTGTTCCAATTCTCCTGCTATCAAACGCTCAGAACTCCCTTGTCTCTCTGCTCTGGTGTAAGCTCTTAAGCTCGTCTATGCTATCTGGTGTAAGCTTCGATCCTGCAGAAGGGAGCACATGCTCAGTCCAGAAACGCAACGAACAGTCCTGCGCGCGCAGGTGCTGAGGTTAGTTTTCTCCCTTTGCAGTTTTGGGTGTCGCTTGAGATGGTCCAGTCCACTGTTTTCTTGCTGGTGCTGTGTTTCCTGCGAAATTTCCCTTTGAGAACGACCAGTTAGCTTACTCCATTCTAAAACGCCAACCACAGTATACTTGCGTGCGCTTCATCAGACGTTACTAGCCATATCTGCAACACGTTATTCGACGTGTGAAATCGTCGAAAATAGCAACACATCATTTACAGTTTCAATTTATGACCTTCCTATCCATGTCCGAATCACAGTCTAATGTGTCAATTAGAGCTGGATCCAGTCTAATTGCATTCACATAGTTGACGGGACTGTGTGCAGAGATTCCAGGTAAGAAAATTCCCATAAATCTGAACAACAATGAAAACCAACATTCCTTGAAATATTCTCCCCTCGTGTAACCCATGATCAGACTATGCACCATCTCCCACATTGCATTTATCATATTCGGAATGAAGTATGAGACTGAGAAATTCCTGTTAGGCGCTTCCTCCACTGTCTGCAATGCAATGGAGACCCAAAACAATTTTAAAAAATGACTTGTTTTCAAAGGGAAGACGTTTGTTTTAAGTTTAGATTTAGTGTTCCCAACACGCCATCTTTTGTTTACCTTGAATTTATGGATTTAGCCTGGTTAATCACACTTTTTATTTTCATAATTATGTTTCTAAATTCTAAGTTGCAGAAAGAGAAAGCAGGAAGACTAAATCATATGTTATGAACCAACCAAAGAGTTTATATGCAATTAATACCTTCTCTTTGTAGCAGCTATTGTAGTAGAGACACACTCCAAAATGCTTGAACAGAAACAGTTTGTCATCATATGGCATCCTGGGAACCAAGTTGTTGCAGTACACCACTCTCAAGTACCTTGTCACAGGTTTATTCAGCTTCATATTCATAAACTCTCCGAACTCTTTATCCCCAATTCTGGGTTGTCCAAATGTATAAACCGCTTAGAGATTCTCCATGAGCTCTGTCTTTTTATGTAGGAGGAGTATTGATGGAAACAAAATGGCCAGAGCACCACCCAAATTGTGTCCTGTTACAATGAACTTGGCATCCTTGTTCTCTTCTAGCAATCTGCTCAACTTTCTGCGTATGGAACAGTAAGCCACAACTTTTTCCTCATCTTCTGTGGCATATTAATCTGTCAATCCAGCGTTGTCATGATCCCTCTTGGGCTCCAAATGGGTTTTAAATATTTGTTCATTGGAGCGATCAGCCAAGCCCATTGCTTCAAAGAACCCTGCGTGAACTTTTCCAAAAATGTTGTCCTCATGGATCTCCTATTCGGATATGGGACACCCACTGCTTCTTCATTGTTTTTGAACGCCCTGATGGGGATAGAATCTACCCAAAATCTGCTCACAATATGAAAAAAATATATATTAGCTGGCAATAATGGCAAATAACATAAATAAAACCAGAGATACAACTCATTATACATTCGCAGCTTCTGTTTGTTTTGTTCATCAACTGGAAGGAACTGCACATACATTCAATATTAAACCCTTGTTCACATTCACATGGCCTTAAACTTTGAATACAAACAATATACATTTTCCTGTGGTGTAAATCCTTGGGGGCAGCATTGTCTGTCAGCAGGCAGCTTTGTTCCTTAAAACACACAGCTCCAACTGGTAAAGCTATGGCTGAAGCAATGCCATGATATTAGCAGGCTATGCTAATATCATACGTCTTATCTGCCTATGCTGGCTGATTCATACGTCTACCCAAGTTGTAGAATCCATTAAAAATATTCCAAGTCATAGATTGAAATAGATTACCTAACCCTTACAGAGAAAAATCTGATAGAATGAAGAGTCCCGTACAGACAAAATGAGTCGAATATTGATAAACATTTTTTTGTTTGTTTCTAATTTATTTGAGATTGGCCTTCTTGCTAGTGTCCAAATGTGGGTAATGTTCGGTGAAATGTCAAATTAGACGTGATGCAATGTTTATCCAGCAGTCATTTCTCGATTCAGTCTGTTCAGAAGATAAATTAATACCACTTTGTGAAAAGATGAAGTTTGAAAAAGTTTAAAGCTTCCCGACTTTTGCTATCTGAATTTAACTAGCAATGTTATCATGCCATGTTGTTTTCCACACTGTATCTACATAATCAATTGGCTTAAAAAGCGAATTGCTATACAGTCTCGGTGGTGGTAATCTTTTAACACTCTGGTCCTTGTAGTCCTGTATGTAATCCTAAATGGTGCTCGCATCTTTTAACATTTTGTTTTTTAATGTAATCATAAATAAATAGTATTTTTTATATAACAATAAATATATAAGTATCTTTTAACATTTTGTTTTTTAATGTAATCATAAATAAATAGTATTTTTTATATAACAATAAATATATAAACTCTGGTCATGTATACAATAGTGTTGAGCATCTTTCAACACTTTGGTCCTGTATGTAATGGTGTTGAGCATTTTTTAACATTATGTCTTTTTATGTAATTTTAAATCGAATCTTGTATGGAAGAGATACTAAAATTGATTAGAATATGTAGATGAATGAAACTCAAATGTGAAAACAGACTTTGGAACGCTTAAATGTGAAAACAAACTTTCAAACAGTAACAACAGTAATAAGCATTGCTTAAAACTTACAACCATAACTGTCATAGGCCATGCCTAGTCACTGACTACTCTCATAATTTGCAAGTTTGGGCAGATATATGCATGTATCTTTGAAAAAGACTCATAAATTTAAATGTTGTCCCACCTGTAGCTGACATGTTCCATATCAGAATATTTCATTTTTCACCTACAGTGCTTGTATTCTTCAATAAAATCACAGAAGGGAAGATTTGGGCATATGAAAACAAGTCTGACACATGAAGAGAACTCAGACAAATCCATAAACATTGATGCCAAAATATTTTGTTTGTTTTCCTGTATATCAACATCATTTTCATGTATCCTTAATTGTCATACAGAACTCCCAAGCCATCAATGATATCACTGTGAAAGGAGATTTAATACAATGCAAATCTAGATGACGGTTCATTGGTATAACAAGATCAAATTTTCTACATGGCACATTATATTCTGCTATTGACAATTATGCTCAAGGATTCTGAATTATTATTTGTGCAAGAAATCTCTGCATAGAAGTTTCTTCTGCCTCTAAAATTGCATTTATATCAGAAGAGTTGTGCATTGGTTGTGGTATCTATGTTAAGGTTAAATTATTGTTTTGAATAACTTGTAGGAATTGATACAAAATGAGTAATAGGCAAAAAATGGAGGACTATCATGGGCATTGAGGTGCAAGACCCTAAAGACAAGATCACATTTTCTGGTAAAGATTTAATTTGTTCTGAAATATATCGAAAAAACATGAGCATTGATCCGGTTGCAGAAATCCCTTCGAAAAGAGTTCCTAACTTTATTAGAGGGGAGGAAATGAATCAAGAAGCTCCATGTACTTTAGTTCGCCAACAAAACAAACCCCCAAAATCAAGGGCTAGTGCTTCCTTACGATATGAGTTGTAAGTACATTAGAAATGCATTGTTTACATGTTGGTAATACAAGTGTTTTCTCATTTGTTATATGTATTGATGTTTCAAACATTGTTATGCAATTATGATTGCTCATATGGCCTAGAGGATAAGAGAGGAAAACATACAAAGAAACGAAGGATATCCTTTGTGAAGAAGAGGGGTTGCCAGTGCAACTTCATCGTAAAGGTTATGATTCAAAACCCCAACATAGAAATTTTGACATATAATGTGTATGACCATGAAGATGGGGATGAATGATCTTGTCATGGCCAACATGATACTTCGGGTGAGAATAGGTCCATCCATAAGCCAAGGCTTTCAAGAGACATGGTCTCTTATGTAGAAATTTGTTATTTTTTGGAAGTGCCAGTGGATTTAGTTTGTAAAATGCATACAAAAAAGCATCTTGATATGGATTCCACAGCTCGAGAAAGATATTTTTTCTTGAGCAAGAAAGATTTTGTCAACATCTACAATCGTTTGATGAAGGGAAACTGCCAATTGCATAAGAACGATGAAATGAGTGTGAACCTTTTGTATCAAAAACACCAAGATGATTTTTTCTTTTACCAAAATCTCAATGGTGGAGATGTCCCTTTCATAGCTGGAATTCAAATGTCATGGATGATAGAGACCATGGTTAAACTATCTTGCAATAGCTTAATAGTCCTGGATTCAAAATTTAATACAAATAAATATGGGGTAATTATGTTTCCAATGATTGATTTAGTATGATCATTTGATTTGTAGTGATTAAATATTATTGATGAATTAAACTTGACTACACATGTTCTTTTGAATATGGCAATATCAATTGTACACATTAGTAGTATTTGATGAACAACAAAGTGGGGTGCCAGTTACATGGGTGGTAGCATCCCAAAATACGTCACATGATATTGCACAATGGTTGGAGCACCTCATGCATAGGAGTTACCAATTTCGTCCCGATTGGAAAGTTAATGCCTTCATGGTTGATGATGCATTAGCTGAAATTGTTGCATTAAGGTAAATTCAATCTTGTTATTGTACATTTTAACTTGTATTTTTTCTATAAACATCACACTAAAGATGAATTGAATTTGGCAGGAGGATCACAAGGTGTGAAGTGGTCTTATGTATTTGGCATGTACGACTAGTATGGCTAAAAAATGTCAATTGGTTGGCTAGTAGTCCCGAAATAGTAAGCGAGATGTTCGATGAGTTAGGCATCATCATGAAAATTTGTTCTAATGATGAAGTGACAAATGCAATCGATGGATTTTTCATCAAATTCGCAAATGAGAAAAAGTTCTTAGACTATTTCTACAAGAATTGGGTTGCTGATGATAATATTCATAAGTGCAAGAAATTTAATTTGTATTTTTATTTTTGTGTTTCATAAAGATGATATCTTCACTAATTCATTTTTTATATGTAGGGATGTGGGTAAAATGATGTAGATATTTTCCTCATGCAAATCAGGAGACAAATAATGTTATCGAGTCATATCATTGTTATCCGAAGACCAAATTTCTATCAGATCGAAGAAAAAAGTGTGCTCATAGGATGGATTGGTTATTTTATATCCTCCTGATAAATGTTGAACCCTATTACCGATTCAAGGAAATTTTGAAAAAAAGAGGGGTATTTGAATAACTACAGGGAAGAGAAATAGTTTGAATCATCAATGGAAAATGCAAAAAGAATTTCAGATAGTAATTGTTGTCTTCATGAGAGCATATCTCATACCTATTGGGTGAGGATTCAAACAAAGTGTGATAAGAAATATCTTGTCACCTGGTATCGCACAAATTTTATAGCTTGTGATTGTCCATGGTCTATTCGTGACAACATTTGCAAGCATGCCATAAAGATGAATTGGTTGTATTGCCCCTTAGTAACTGATTCAAATTCATTATTGGATCATGATGTAATACCCAATTAAGTCAATGACCCTCATGAGATAAACGTACATGAACCAAATCTTGATGTAGATACTAACAAATCTATTATGGCCAGTGATATTGTTGATCTAGATGTTGAGGGACTTCAACTGGATAGAGATGAGTTGTTTGGATACTTAAAGTTGCTTTTAAATAGTCTTCCCTCTTCTTTGAAAATATCATATTATGGATTAGTGAAGCCAATGTTGGATGAAGCCAACGACCTTCATATTATGGATTATGACTTCACCCTTGGGTTGGGTGCTTTTGAGTCATATCTAAAGAGGAAGAAGAGTTTTCTTAGTCCTAAAAAGAAGAACAAAAGAAGAAGAAAAAAGTGACGACATAGAAATTGATTTGAATGTCCCTGCATATGAATATAAACCATTTTAGTTTCAGTACCTCAACAAGCAAGGATGTCCTTGCTCCAACGATGCAGTGTCTATGGTCCCATGTGAGTTTAATAGAGTAATGATATGAATATGTTTAGATTATTGTATATAGATATCATAATTTTTTAACAGAGTAGTGTGTGAATTGTTTGCAGAGGTGCAACAATTCACTATTGTGGATTCATTCCAAGGACATAGACAAATACTATATCATTCTAGTTTTCCTATCATTCCAGTTACTTTTGGTTGGACTCGCAATTGATATAATCAATATTTTCATATGTGTATTACTTTACATGCCAATGTGGGTTTTATTATAAATATAGAAGCTTCTTTTGGAGATATTCCTCCCTTCGAACATGTTCAGCTGGTTAAAAACTCTCTAGTTGGTGATTTTACAGGTTTGTTGTGATGTACTTTCTCTTAGTTTGTTTTAATTAGTGTATTGAGTGTTGTTGATGTATTAATGTGTTAACTATGATTATGACAGGTAACTATAGTACGAGGGGAGAAGCATCCTCCACCAGAGGCGATGTGTACCTCAATGAGCATGGACGTCCTCGCTCCAACAATGCAGTGTCTATGGTCCCAGGTGAGTTTAATAGAGAAATGATATGAATATGTTTAGATTAGTGTATATAGACATCACCATTTTTTAATAGAGTAGTGTGTGAATTGTTTGCAGAGGTGAAACAATCCACTACTCTGGATTCATTCCAAGGACATAGACAGATACTATGTCATTCTAGTTTTCCTACCATTTCAGGTACTTTTGGTTGGACTCACAATTGATATTGTAATATCTCCAAGGATGAGCCCCAATTGTATTTATAAATTGTAAACATGTTTTGTAGGCTCATGAGCCGAGCAATTATAAGATGGTAAGCTCATGTGTTATTAGGTCGGAGAGCCTAGGTGTTAAAGGCCAGGAGCCTATTTTTTATACATGTAACTATTCATATCAGTAATATAAAAACATCGTTGTGTCTGGACCGACCACGAAGAAAGAGTGATGGGGGACTAAGCTTCCACTAGGCTGGGTAAGAGAGAGGGGGGTGAGAGGTTGAAAAAATGGGCTAAGCTTAAGGGATTAGGTCCAAGAGAATAATAATTTATTATTATTCCAAAAATTGTTTAGAGGGATATGTCTTATCCTAAGTTCTTGGAAAGGGAATGAATGCTAAATGGAGTGCATGCATCTCCATGAAGACAGGTGTTGACCAGGGCGCATGCAGTTAAATCTGAAGAGTCGGCTCATGTTGGGGGTTCTCTTCCTCATTCTTATGTCCTCCGTCTAACCCATCTGGTCATTGTCATCGACCTCGGCATCTCAACGCACATTAGAAACCACTCACGAGGGAGAGGCAGACCAGTGTTATCCTATGAAGCCCTGTATTTCTACATTTTTCCAAAACCGAGTCATGCCTTACCCAATTTTTGGTTGTCACCTTTTCCTAAGTTGTATTGAACCGTTGTTGTTGTCCTCATCTTGTTGGAACTGAGTGGAAGCTAGTTGAAGAAGCGGGTTTTCAGGCTCGTGGTTGAAGAGGCAAGTTGTCAGGCCTGTGAGTAGCTCTCTCCAGGTGAGAGAGTTCATTGGGAAGTGAATTTCTCCTAGAGAGAGTCCAGCACCAGCTACGAAGCTCTGAGAATTCCTGGTTTGGCCTTGCCTAGACCTTGAGAGGGGAAGTGGAGCACCTGATGGACTGTGGAACAATGAAGGTGCATATTCCCGGGGTGGAACAGGCATGTGGGGAATGAAATTCCATGACTAGTGGGCGTGAGAAGGCTCCTAGAGAGAATCCTTCTAGTTACACTGTGCAGTTTCCTGTGACCTCAGCCTAGTCTAGGATTTTCTTGCCTTGGGTGGAGCTTAGTCCTAGCTCGGGTGTGACCCACTACTGAGCGTGATGAACAACGTGGTCTAAGGCAGGGAGGTTCGTGGAAGGTATGCACACAGTTGGTGGTTTTACTCCAATTAAAAGATAAGTATCATTTATGTGCTTAATTATGTATGTTATGTATGTCTGTGTTTTTGAAATGTTATCATGTGTTCCGTTGCATGTGGAATTATTGTCAATTCCATTTAAGTTTGCATGGTAGCAGTAAATCTGTGTTAATTGTTTTAAATTCATTAAAATGCATGTTATATATGTATGTGTATGTTCTACGTAGTGGCGTCGCCCGACCTGTTGGTGGTCAGGGATGTTACAAATTGGTATCGGAGCTAAGTGAAGTGTCAAAGTAGTGGTGTTGCCTAGCCTGTTGGTGGCTGGGGACGTTACAATTTGGTATAAGAGCCATGGTTTCAACACTCAGCCTGGATGGGCCATGTTAATGGTTAACGAGATAAATATTTCAGAGTGAATTGTTGTCGAAAGGGACAAAATTTGAGGTTCAGAGCGTCCCTGGGTGCAAGGAGTGCACAGATCTGAAATTCGACTAAGTGTCGAAGCAACCCTCTAAGGAGAAATGGGTTCGAGAAACGAAGCTCAGGAGGAGGAGCGACAACAGTCGTCGGATATTTTGTTAGAAGGAGTCTGGACCATTAGATCTATGTCTAGGAAATAAAAGGAGAGCGTTGAGGAGGAAACAGATCCCAAGCCATCGGATCTGAGCACAAAGGATCGACAGTCATCCGATCCAGGTTGACAGGTAGCACAAGATCCACAACTTTGGAGCAAGAGCACTTCAGAATTTCTGTGATCGAGGACAAAGAGAATAGCTGAAGTGGATCCTGGTCATTGGTTTCCAGAGGGGTACATGTCAACATATTCGAGACTTTGGGGAAAGTCACTTCGGAGGATTTCAAGTGTGGAGTGTGACAAACTCTCGAAGTCCCGAAGGCCAAAGTAGATCGCAACCGTCTGTTGTGAAGGAAACACGTCGGTAGATTATGAACTTTAGGTGAGAGCACTCTGGGAGGAACGAGTGTGCAGGAGTCTGAAACTCCCGAAGCCCAAAGAGCCGAAGTCACTCATACTCATTGATCGCCGAGGAGGATGTGCATCGGTATATCGTGAACTCCGAGGAAAAGCACTCCGGGAAAAAGCGAGCATAGAAGAGTT
>JASDQU010949648.1:19873-29996 GCA_032191745.1 Picea mariana | reverse complement strand
AGATGCATTTACACTTATTGACTCATCAAAATACTACTTTTCTCTTAAGAAAAGTAAAACATATTTCTTACTCTAACTAATCAACTTGTTGGCTTGTTTGGCACATCTTACAAGTGAGATATTCAATTTACTTGTGTGTGCATTGATTATGTAGGACTTACCATCCTTGATCAGGGTGTATTGGTTGGATCACTACATGAATATTTCATCCATCATTTACATGTGGGGCCTCCCAAGCACTACACAACACACATCAAGGGTGCTACATCCAACACCACTTCTTCAATAAAGTCTACACTTACAACAAATTAAATCTTAAAATATTTTTTTTCTTTGATCTATGCATCCCTTTTTACCCAACGCAATGGATAAGGGCTAGGATGATCACAAACGTCCAATACAAGATGGTTGAACACATTTAGTTCTATGATATTACACTATGAACTAGAGTCAAACAAAGTGTTTATGCTAGTCTTTTTGACCTGTATCTTGATGTGGAAGAGTTTGGTAATATCCTTCTTTTCCTTGTGATAAAGAATAATCAAAGTATCATCCTTATATTATGGCGTGTAAACAATATTCTCATCCACATAAAATCTTATTTCAACTTGATTGCTCAACTCTGTGGCTAGAATTTGTTTTTTTACATCCTTCTTGTGTTTCTTCAAGTTCAAATCCAGATGAACTTTCCATCATTTTTTTTGCAATGTGGCCATAAATGTTATAATGGTTACAATGGCTGTTGGAACCCTTTCGCTTATGTGTAGTGGATATTGTTTTCTTATCCTTTCCCCCTAAGGATAAGAAAACAATATCCAATTCTTCTTCCCCTTGTTGGAAGCTTTTGAGTTCTCTTTCTACTTGGAATTTCTTGGATCCCCTTTCTTTTGGCATATGTTTTCCATATACTATGCATGTACACATTTCTATCCCAGTATCTGGGTTATCTTGAAAAACATCATTTTTTTTTGTAGATGTATATGTAGACCCAATAGATACGTGAGGTGAACATCTATATTTTTGCAAGAGATAATCAACATGACAACCATATTTTTGAACTTAGTAGTGTACTCTTGTACACTCTTTCCTTGCCTCTATCTGAAGTAGTGCCACTAGATCCACTAGTCCTCTACATACCCAATAGGGTAGAATTGGGACTCAATGAGGGTATTGAAGTCCTTCCACCTAGTTACTGGTGGATTGTTAGAGCTATGATACCATGTAATATCAAGAAAAAATGTAAAAAGCATACACTAATGAATATAACTAGTCTATTCTCCTATACCAAGCCTCAAATAATTCAATAAATCAAAGAATGTGAGAAACAAACTGACAAGATTTACATTGTAAAACCCCAACATGGGTAAACATCCATGAAACTTACTCTTTTATTCCTTAGGAAAACTCTCTGATCTTACAATGTAGGAGAACATTCAAGTATGGAGTTCATATGGGATCCATGAAACCATATGGATTAGATGAATTGAGGACCCGTAAGGTCTAGGATAAATATAAATACCATAATTCACTCACACATGAAGGTCCTACTTCACATCTACTTTATGTGAGAGAGTCAAAGGAACACAATTCACATGATGCATGGTACATGTAGGATAAACCAATTTTACAAGATAGTGAGTTATTGAATAATAAATTTACAAAACACCTTTGATACCATGTTAGATTAACAAAYTATAGAAAAACATATGACATGGATCTAACCATTCTATTCTCATTTACCAAGCATAAAGTAATTCARTAAATCAAAGAATGTAATAAATAAAGAGACAAGAGAGACAAGAGAGACATGATTTATGTGGTAAAGCCCCAATGTGGGGAAAAATCCATGGAATCTTGTATTTTATTCAAGTAAAATGCAAAAGAACATTCAAGTATGGAGTTCATATGGGATTCAAACAACCATATGGATGATATGGCTTGAGGACCAATAGGTTCCAGGATAATGATGAATACCATAAAACACTCACTCACACACACATAAAGGGCCTCCTTCACCTCTATTATATATGGGAGAGTGATAAAGGTCCTCCTTAACCTCTATTATACCATAAAGGGCCTCCTTCACCTCTATTATATAGAAATGGCTTCCTTCACATCTTTTATACCACTAAGCATTCCCATGATGCATGTGGGATAAACCCTTTTTACAATATAGTGAGTTATTGAATAATAATTTTACAAAATACCATAGGCACGTACCTAACAACACTAGAAAATAATTAACACATTATAACACAACACCCTCTAGCCTAAGTGTATTTGTATGGCTTTCCCACTAGGTTAAAGCATGGTGCTCTAACTTCAGTATGGAAAATGATATATTTTGGTATTCATATATATGGTGAACAATGAAATAAACTTATAGTTATTGCAACCAATGATTCATTTTTAATGCATCGATCTCACCTTCGTATAGAATTATGTCCATTTTTTCTTCTATATTGATTAAAGAATGTGAATGGTTTATGGTGGAACACCTTGTTTCCCCCCAAGACTATAATGATGTTTAAAACTTCATTTATTGTGATTAGTGAAGCTTTAAATAATCTGTATGATTAATAAAAACACCATATAATTGGCTGAGTGGGGAGTCTTGCATTACTGGCCAAGATACCATGAGTGGGACTAGTGAGGTGGAACTAGGAAGTGAATGAAGAAAATATAAAGCTTTCCCAATAATCCAACCTACACCTAAATGACTTGAATGCATAACGTGTCCAAAGTACCTTATTTACCTTGACCATAAGGAACATGTTGATGACATGTAGATACAATATTCATAGCATTTGTAATTAACTTCATAATCGATACTTGGAACATTAAAGGGTTAACTTGAGTGTCAGTCGGGAGTACACAGTGAATTTTACCTTCCATTTGAGAGCCTAACCCTAAGAGATTACATATGAAAAAATCAAGTCGGGATCTCAAGGAGTAAGGAGAATGTTCCAATGGAGGAAAATGGATAAGGAGGAAGAGGGAAATGATATAGATATACACAAATCTAGAGCATGAAAGACGTATAATATGTACAATAAGACATGTGCACTACACTCACAATTCACATATGTGGAGGACTGAAGAAACTTTTCCCCAGATATTAGTTGCAGAATCACAAACAAATGGTGATAAAAATGAGAAACATATCTCATGCACACAGATATGAGAAACATAAATAAACCAGGAAGTTTTCCTAAGGACAATAGAAATCTTTCCAAATATTTTAATGGTCACCCTCGAACAGAGAATACCCAGATCCAGACTTGAGCAAAAGGTGTTTGGGACTTGGTGCTTACTGAAAATAAACTGACACTAGTAAGGGAAGATTATTGAGATATTGTATAGAAGCTAAGGGATTCCCTTTTGCAAAGGAAATCTAGTAGGGAATGTTCCTGATAAACTTGCGGAGGCATTAAGCCTAGTGGTCCTTTAGACGTAAACTTTTGTTGTTTCTAGTGGAGCGAAGGAGAGTAAACTTCTTGATCCAATCCTTGACATCAAATTCAACTGAGAGAGTCCCATGTTAGTATCATGGACTAACATGGGGGTGTATTGATGTAAAAATGAATAGTGTATCACAACCTGTTGTTGAGCGGAAAGGAATTTTGCATCAATAAAATGACTGGTTGGAAACATTACTGAACATATAAGTGTTTTACCTTAAATGTATCTTAAATTTTTATTAATGGTTGTAAAACATATTATGTTCATGTCAATCGTTGGACTATAATGAATGAATGTTAATTCTAATTTGAATGGACTATTGTAATATTCCATTAAAGGAGTCAATGAATTAATTGTGATAATTGCATGAGGAAAGTCAGTGCGGGTTTATAACCCTAAGTTTTCTTGAGCCCTTTTGAAATGGATATTTTGCAAGAAACAAAAAATTCATTTGGGTTCCCTGGTGGAGTGCTTCTTTATCATTGGGAAGTCGATTTAAAATGTTGTATGAGTGGAGTTAAAATACTTTAAGGAATGTTTCTGAAAAGGTCGTGGGACTACAAGGTCAAGCAATAATTAACTCTTAACCATGCTGCAAATCCTTGTTTAAAACTAGAGGAAATGGCAGTCGTTGATTGAGTGAAGAGATCATATCTTGATCATTCATCATAGATCCAGGTTGTAGAAAAATCCTATCAAAAGGTGAAGCTTTTAGGAAAACCCAGAATGCAAAGTCAGAGTGGACTTCTGATGGGGAAATTATGGTATGATGTGATCCGTTGATCTATAGGAGGATGGACCTATGAGATATGGGTTGTGTACGCCTTGAGAATTAACTATCTGAAAAATATTTTGAGATAATGGAGTTCACAAAAGTACAAGGAGAGGCACGAGAAGAATTTTCGATGAGGAAATGTTGAATACTAACAACACGAGAGTAACAAAAGCTATATATGTATCGTTGTTGAAGAAAATGGGTTCTAAACCATTGGATATGGAATGGTCCATCCTAAATAAATATTTTTGATGAAGTGATAGTGCAATTTAAACAATGACCATGTGTGAGACCCGATAGATCTCTGATCATTGAATGTAAATTCCTGAGGAATGCTAGATCCATTAGGGTGATTCTTGGTGGGAAAAATCATTCAAGGGGGTCAAATAAGCAATTAGATTTATTTAATTCCAATGGTGGAATTTTGAGAGGATGCATATCATTGATGTGTGGGTAAGGTGGATTGATAAGATCACATTCATATATGTTCATGTGGATCCCACATTTTAGGTGTTTGGTGGAAAGAAGACAAGGTTTTAGACATCGCACAAGTTCAAGGTGTCAAGTAGATGAGGACCATTGATTTATTTACCTGAATACCTTTGCATATATTGGGGATGGATCCATCAGAGAATTTCAATTAGGAATGAAATGTGGGAGTTTTGATTTGCATTCCCGATGGAAAGATAACCCTACTCATCGTAAACTATCAATATGGTCAAAATGGGTGAGTGATGGTTGTTTGATATGGGAAATTTATCCTTGGTATGTGAAGTTTCATTCTTCCAAGGAATTTATGAGCAAGTAAGTGTGATGGTTTTGTGGATTTTTCATAGTTTGCATGTGGTGCAGAATAATTCCCCATGTGCACATCGATGAGAAAAGTTTTATTAAGGGTGTAAACCCAATATATGAAGCTTAATGGAAGTGGAAATTTGACATCTCAATATCTTAAGAGAGTATATGGGGTTGGGTGTGTCATAGATTTGTATCATAGAAAATTTAAAAATATAGGATTTAATGGGTCACCAAGGATAGTATGACTGTTTAAGGAAATTTTATATGATAAAATTGTTGAAAGCTTCAACAATACTCATAAGGGGAGTGAATCAGTACTAGATACTTTTTATCTCTTTAAAATTAAAGCACACCATGTAAATATTAAACATTAACATTGGCATTCATCATCACAAAACATTTTACATAGAACACAATGATTTTTACGTGGAAACCCAAATGGGAGAAAACCACCGAATGATTTTCTTATATTCATCAATATTAAATTCATTCAATTTACCAACACCCATTGGAAGGAGGATACAACCCTATTTCTTTACTAGATGCAACTGGAAGGAAGCGTCCACTCCCTATATTATAGGAACCAATGTGTGGTGAGGACACCTATCCTCTGTGAGCTCCAACTCACCCTGACACCCTAATCGAAACAAGATCCAACCTACAAATAACATAAATGAATATTCCAAGCACTCGAAGTCCTTGTCCAAGAAACACCTTACCTCCATGAAGATAAATCAATTACTAGAAAATTAGAGATACAATTCACCATTGTTCTTCGTAATTCTCTCCTTGGCATCACGTTGTATATAACCATTGAATCATCTCAACTACTTACAACATGTTTGGAGATAAAAAAAATCTTCCTTTCTCACACATGAACACCTGTAGAGCCATATAAACTTCTTATACAAAAGAACATACACAAAATGATCCATACTACTCAATTCCATACTGCTCAGTTATGTACTTCTTAGTTCCATACTGCTCTGATTCCATAATATGATAAAATCAACCTGACCATGCTATGTCATGAGAGGATGGGACACATTAGAGAAAAATTATTTCGAGTTGTGCATAACAAAGTTATGCTCCAAGCTTTTCCTGAATGTGGCTTAGATGTTTACTTTTGTAAAAATTTCATATATGGAAAACAAAGTTGGGTGAGGTTTCCATCTGGAGCGACAAGGGAAAGTGGAATTATAAAATTGGTGCATAGTAATGTGTTTGGCTTGGTTTCAGTGCCTTCACTTCGTGGATCTCTGTATTATGTCTCCTTCATAGATTATTTTTCCAAGAAGGCATGGATATATTTCCTAAGGAAGAAAACATAGGTTTTCGATAGATTTAAAGAGTTTAAATCTCTTGTAGAAAACCAAACAAATAAGAAGATTAAGATGACTTTTCGAGTCGATTTCTACCTATTCATCCTTAGTCTAGTCGAGTTTAGTTCATGTCAATTTGACTTCAAGAGTAAATATGTTGTTTTATCCATTCAAGTCGACATTCCATAATAACTTTTATAGGGTTCCAATCCAAAATCCTTTCATTAACGCCATCACACCTTTGACAATATTTCAAGAATCCTTATGAAATAGAGTATGCACTCCAACATAAATAATATTACTGACATATGTCATATTTATTTCCAAACCTAGAATGTGTAGCGCACCTCAAAGGGTTCTTTTCTTCCCATCCTGCAATGTCAGTCGAAATCGTCCTTGTCCAAAATTTGGTTTTTTCAATTCATCCCCCAAGAACACATCACCTCCGTAGTATTGTTCTTACTCGTAGGACCATTATGTATGTGGTGTCATATGATAGGATGTTCTTGAGTATATCAACCAAACATCTTGATCTGAGTGTGTACTAGTCGATGCCAGGTACAAATCATCTCCCTTATCTGGGTTTTTGTTTCTCTTAGTTGACTACTTCTCATTGGATATTCTATTGACTTCCATCTCCGTATACTTACAATATTTTTTTTTTAATTCCCTATGTTACTGCATTTCCAAAATATTCTTATTGACTCAATCGATAATTTATATATACCCTTCAACTTATGCATTTTACTGGACAATTTTCCTTTATCTCTTTCAATCGATCGACCTCTCACCACTAAAGCATATTTGGTCCATCCTTCCATGTTATTTCCTCTCATTTATTCTGACAAAAGAGAAGCAACCACATCTTCTAGTGCTAGTGTGGTTGTGTTACTCCCTATATCCATGACTAATCTATCCCATGAGTTTGGCAAAGAACATAATAGTCTTATACAATTCTCCTTCTAACCGATTTTAATATCCATAGATGATAATTGGATTAAAATGGTGTTGAATTAATTTAAATTGTCAGACACCGAACTACCATCACTCATTCCCAAAAGATACAATTTCTTTTTGAGAAACATTTTTTTCACCAGAGATTTTGACTAGTATAAGCTTCCCAACTTATCCCATAGTTTCTTGGTTGAATCTTCACCTGAGACATTCAACAATACTGAATATGCAAGACAAATCTGAATCGTAATTATTTCTCTTATTTCACATTTCTCCCTTTCTTCCATCGACATGACTGTCGGTTGGGTACCTAGCCAGACTGTTATCCATTATTCTCAATCTACAAGAAGATCTTCCATTTTAATCTTCGAGAGCTCAAAGTTCTGGCCATCAAAGTTTTCTATATATATTCTTGAAATGATCACCATTCTTTACCGTGATCTTTAACATAATTTATGACTTACAACTCCTATTGTACCTAGGGTTTAGTTCTTAGATTCAGTATTGGTAAGTCAATATCTGATACAATGTTCAAAAAACATATCTCTAATCAAATCTAAGCTCTGATACCACAAGTCAGGAAATGAGAGACACTTCCATTCTAAGCCTAGAAAAGGATAATAAGAATTTAATCAAGAACATAAATCACTAAGAAATCACACAGTACACAAAGATTTTACCCTGGAATCCCAAACCAGGAAAACCAACATTCCTTGAGCGTTTTTCTCTCTTGTTGTCTTATTCAATCTGAATAAAATTTTGCATGTATAACCTTGGTCCACACCTAAGACACAATCGACACCATACCCTCTTTCTTACACAAGAACAACCCTTTATCCAATTGGGCTTACATATGCATGACCAACAAACTATGATTTACTCAATATTTACATTAGCCTTTATGGCCTTACAACATGCCTCTTTATAGGATTTATAATAGGAAAAAACCTCAAGACTTGGTACCCAAATATGGTTACAAATCCATGCATAACATTGGCTACAAATCGCACAAATCTCAAGATTTTGTTATAGTCGACTCCAAGTCGTATTACTATTCGACTACTAGTTGGCCTTCATTCAGTCTTTAGTTAGTTGTCACATGATTGCCTATCAACCTCTTGTTTTTTTTACCTATTAGACTTGTTGTTGATTCCCTTACTAGGTCAAAATTACTTGACCTTCGAATTCAACTTTACCTGGTTAAATAACCTCTACCTTTGACTTGATTTTGATCTACCTCGACTTCGACCTTTAGTCGATCCACCTCGACTTCGACCTTTAGTCGATCCACCTCGACTAGACTTTCACTGCAAAGAATATAACAAACCAACACTTTCACGATTGTGCACTATTAATGTCCCCTTTGACATCAATGACAACACCAACTACATGCTTTGATGTGTTCCTGGTTTCTTATCTTTATAACTATGCACTTTCACAACTATGCACTATGACTGTCCACATTGAGGTCAATGACAACACCAACACTATGCTTTGATGTCTTCCTTCTGTCCTACTTTTATAACTATGCATTATGACTGTGAAATTCGAGATGAATGATAACATTGGTCTCAACAAAAAGTATATGCTCTATTTTTTCCTTTGAATTATTTAACTGTGAGTATTAATATCCATTTTTAGAAGGACTCATAAGTAGGACTCAAACCCTAGTTTAGGATTTCCAAAGTTGATTGATGTTTGATAAGTCCCGAAAATTTATGTGAATAAATTTAAAGAACAATGGATAATATTGTTTCACTATTTTATCATGTAGGATGTAATTAAAGGAAAACATAATTGAATGGTGTAGCATAGTATGGAGGACACCTCACGCTTCTAAGAAGAAGGGTTTGATGGCAGGAGAGACATAGAAATCCCTCCAGATTTGGTAGCCACAATAAGGAGTCTGGAAGTAGATAATCAAATGATCATGAGAGCTCAGGACGAGCCGGTAGATTTAAATGCAGTATTACGCGAGATTCTATCCGAGATTTAGAATAAATTTCAATAGGGTCCATCCATTAGTAATGCATGATTAAAACAGTCAAATAATTTGAAGGTAACTTTAGATGTCCAAAAGCATATAGAATCTTAAAATGACGTGGGAGGAATTTTTTCCAGGAAAAGGCATCGATATGCTAAGAGAAGTAGAGTTAGTTGAGATACTTCCATAGACTCATCTACTAGGATGACCACTATAGAGGAATTCTCCAACAGTGACACATGTTAAAGTGTTCCCAAGAAGAAGAAAAAGACACACTAAAAAAATTCTTTGATAGATGAGTTCAAAAATGAAAATCCCCCTACATTCAATGGAGAAATAAATAAAGGAGAGTAAGTCAAGGCTTGACTGTTGGGATTAAGAAAGTACTTTCGAGTACACAACTACTTGGAAAATAAAAAGGAAAATAATCTATCTTTAATATGAATGGAGGAACTTCCATATGGTGAGAGTACCTCAAACAAGTTAAGGGATTGAAGGAAAGTAAGTTGACTTGGAAAAAATTTAAGAAATATTTTAGAATTCCATACCTATCAGAAAAGTATTATGATGATAAGATTAAGAATTTCCATGAACAAAAGTTTGGGAAAATTATCATGGATGGTTATGCCAAAATGTTCTTAGAGTTGTTTAGGTATGTTCCCTACCTCAAGGATGAGAAAGTGAGAATACAACACTTCGGAAATGGATTATCCTATTCCTATTAGGATTTGATTGAGTTTGATGATCCTGAGACTTTGGAAGACACCATTAGGAAGAATATGTTTTGTTATGAAAAATGCAATAATAGGCAAGAGCCTCTTATGAATT
>JASDQU010949648.1:0-13175 GCA_032191745.1 Picea mariana | reverse complement strand
TTAAGAGAAAAAGTAGAGAAGCAAAAGAAAGGACATCTAGAGTGTCGGGGTTGTGGGAAGGGACATATTTTGAAAGATTTCCCTAAGAGGAAACATTACAGTATAATATTTTACCATTTTCATGAGGCTAATATAGTTAGTTACACAACCAAGAGTGTTCTAAGGATATATGCAGCTATTGAGAATCGACAAGCAGACCACCACGATTTTGTGGTGGATTTGAAAGTATAATTTCCAAGCAACCTATTTCTATTTTGATTTACCCTAGTTCTAACCATAGTTATGGTTTACCTCTAATTATTGAGTCATGTCCCTTACAAAGGAAAAGTCATGGAAAATCACGATTGGTTCAACTAGCCATAGGGACTAAGAGAAAGGTAAAAGAAGTAATAGATGCATGTCCCTTGGAAATAGGTGGATTGCATACACAAGAAGCCTTAAATGTCCTACCCATAGGATCATATGATGTGTTGGTAGGAATGGACTGGTTAGACATCCATAATGCAATATTGAACAAATATGACAAGAAATTAAAGTGTGAAGATGAAGAGATAAACATGAGGATGTTTCAAGGCATTCAAAATCCTCTATCGGTAATACATATACCAACACTACGACTCAAGAAGTTTAGCCAAAGAGAGTTTTTTTTGTATGCAATACAAGTGCTTAATGAAACAGAGAGTACAGAATTTAGGATCACTCGGTGTTATGGGAATTTAGAGATGTATTCCTAGAGAAGGTACATGGACTTCCTACTAAGAGAGATATCAATTTATCAATATATATTGTACCTAGAGCAATACCATCATAAACAATATCGTAGAGAATGACTAGGCCAGAGTTGGTAGAGTTAAAAGTGTAATTGAAGGAGATGAAGGATAAATGGTATATCAGGGTGAGCGTATCCCCATTCTATTTGTGAATAAAAAAGGTATTATATTTTTATTATGTATTGATTACCAATAGTTGAACAAGATGGATATCAATTACAAGTACCCATTTCCTAGGATTGACGATCTCTTCAATCAACTCATAGAAGCTACGGTATTTTCTAAAATTGAATTCATATCGGGATATCACCAAGTCAAGATTAATGATGAATACATCAACAAGACAACTTTAAAACACGCTATGTACAATTTGTGTTCATAGTGGTTCCATTTGGGTTACCAATGCACCATCCACCTTCATGTGCTTAATGAAAAATGGTATCAACAAGTACTTCGATATGTTTTTATTGGTATTTGTTGATGATATGATGGTATATTCCAAGACCAAGGAAGATCACAAATAAAATATCAAGTTGGTGTTACAGGTGCTAAGATATCCTCAGTTCTATGCCTAATATAGCAAGTGTGACTTATTTCAGAAGGAGATCTATTATTTGGGCCGGAGAATCTCAATAGAGGGAGCAGTAGATCCCAAGGAGATCAAGGAAATCTTGGATTAGCGAGCCCCTAGGAATGTAGCTGGGGAAATATAATTTATGGGATTAGTTGGATAGTATATAAGTTTTATTAAGGGATTTTACAATATCAGTCATCCCATCATATCATTGCAGAGAAAGAGGAAGAAGTTTGTATTGTTAGTAGAGTATTGGTAGTAGAGTATGAAGCCATCTTTAAGTAGTTGAAGCACCTCTTCACCAATGCCCTTATTTTAAATATTGCATAAATGAAGAGAGGTATATTGATTTTCACTAATGCTTGCAAGAAAGGAATCTATGAAGTTCTTATGCAATAAGTGAATGTGATTTGTTATGAATCAATGAAGTTGAAAAAGCACAATCAATGATATGTCACCCATGATTTGGAACTTGCAACAATTGTGTGTACACATTGAAGATGTGGAGGCATTAATTTCTTGGGTGAATATTTTTTTTTATGATAGATTATTATGGTATGAAATATTTGTTCGATCAACCACAATTGAATTCTATACAGATTATATGATTGGTGCTAATTAACAAGTTTCAAAATGAAGTAAATCACATGAAAGTAAAAGAAAATTGAGAGAAAGATGCAGTTAGCCAAAGCGTGAAAATAGTAAACTTGGAATCAACAATTCTAGGTGAGTCTGATATCGAGAAGAGAATTAGAATGTCTCTTTAAAGAGGGTAGACTTTTCAGTTTGGTAAAGTAAATTTTGCAGAAAGAGCACAAGGTGAAAAAGTATTAGGAATACCAGGTTACAATGGATGAGATATTTTTGTATAAAAACAGGTTGTATGTACCTATCTGAAAAGAAACTAAACACCTTATTATGGACGAGTTTCATTAGAGAGATTATATGGGTCATCCTGGTTATCAAAAGATGATAAAATCAGTGGGGAAGTTGTATTAATGGACAGGAATGAAGAAATATATTACTCAACAAATTGCAAAGTGTTTGTAATTTTAACAGGTCAAAGTTGAACATAAATGCTTTGTCATAATATTACAACCATTGCAAATTACCTAAAGGAAATGGAACATTATTTCCATGGATTTCATTACAGGTTTGTCGAGAAAAATTAAGCAACATGATCCAATTATGGCGGTCATATATAATATGAGAAAGGAATCTCAGTTTGTTTCAATTGAATGTACTTTTAATGTTATGTATGATGTGGATATTTTCACAAAGGATATTTTCAGGTTGCATGGTATTCCCAAGATTATTATCCTAGATAGAGATGAAAAATTCACCTTGAATTTATGGAAAGGATTGCTTGTAGGATTGGGAACACAACCAATATTCAATATGGCTTACCATCCTCAAACCAATGGTACAAATGAAAGAGTAAATAGAGTACGAGAAGACATTTTGAGGATGCATGTCATGCATCATCCCAAACATCATGAGGAATATCTACCCCTGGTAGAGTTTTTCATATTTCTAATTACATTGCAAAGTGTTTGGACTGTCAACTGGTCAAAGTTGAACATAAACACTTTTTCGAACTATTACAACCAACAAAAATTACAAAATGGAAATGAGAGACTATTTCCATGAATTTCATTATAGGTTTGTTGAGAATAGTTAAGCAACACGATGCAATAATGGTGGTGGTATCTAAGATAAACAAGGCATATCACTTTGTTCCAATTAAATCTACTTTTAAGGATATACATGTGTTGACATTTTCATAAAGGATATTTTTAGATTCCATTGTATGCCACAGATTTTTATCTCAGACAAAGATTATAAATTTACCTCAAATTTCCATAAAGGATTGTATATAGGCTTGGGAACACAATTGACATTCAAAATAGATTACCATCCTTAAACCAATGGTCAAAACAAAATATTAAATATAGTATTGGAAGACATGTTGATGATACATGTCATGCATCATCTCAAATAGTGGGAGGAATATCTATCTCTAGTAGATTTTTCTTACAACAATGGTTATCAATAATCATTGAAAATAATCCCATTTGAGGATCTGTAAGGTAGAAAATGTAGAGTTCCAATTTGTTGGGACAGTCTAGTGGATGGGATCACACTTGGGCCAGACCTATTAATGGAAATGGAATAGAGAGTGATCAAAATAAGAAACAATTTAAAAGCATCCCCAGATAGACATAAAATTTATGCATATAGTGAGAGAACCCATAAGGAGTTTAAGGTGGGAGATCATGTATATATCATGGTGAAACCCAAGAAAATATCCCTAAATATTGGAACTTGTGCCATGTTATCATCCCACTATTATGGCTCATTTGAAGTCCCAGAAAGAGTGGGACCAATGGCATATATACTTGCCTTTCAACTTACTATTATAGCTCACAATGTGCTGGATGTGTATTTATTAAAGAAATATATTCATGATTATAATCATGTTATTTATTAGACCGTGATACAAGTTCAACTCAAGGGATAATTCCATAATAGGCCTCACTACATCTTGGACAAGAAAGAGACATTTCTACTGAACTGGGTCATCGTGGAGGTCAAGTTACAATGGATGCACTTTGGAGAAGATGAGGCGAATTGGGATCTGGAAGATACCATGAGGGTGGCATACCCATTTTTTTCCACACACACACACAAATATATATATATATATATATATATATAGTGTTAAAACACCGAGGATTATGTTTCCTTAAGGGTAAGGTGAATGTAACACCATGTTTTCCCCCAAGAATGTAATCATGTTTAACACTTAATTTATTGTGATTGAAGAGGCTTTTCATCATTTTTATGATTAATAAAAACACTATAAATATGAATGAAATGGGATCCTTGTAGTACTGGCCATGATACCACTAGTGGGAATCGTGAGGTGGAACTACGAAGTTTTAATGAAGGAAATATAAAGCTTTCACAACAATCCATCCTACACTTGCATGACTTGAATGCATAACCTTTCCAAAGTAATCTATTTACCTTGATCAAAAGGAACCTATTGATATAACACATATCAAGTGGTTGGATAAGTTATATGTCCCTTCATAATCAATACTTCAAAATTTAAAGGGTCGATTGTAGTGATAGCTAGGAGTACGTAGGTATTTTCCCCTTCGATTAAAGATGATGACCCTAAGATATTAATTCTAATAGAATCCAATGGGGATCCTGAGGAGTAAGGAGAAAGTTCCAATGGACGAAAGGAATAAGCAGGAAGAGGGAAAAATGGAGATATATTTTTATGCACAACCCGAAACACATAGAATACACATGGGAATATAGGCACAATACACCCACAATTAACATATGCAGAGGAATGGAGAACACTTGCACTAGAGATGAATTACAGTCTCACAAAAAAATGGTGATGATAATGAGAAACAGACCTCACACACATAACTTTGAGTATTAGAAAGAAAGTGGGAATTTTTCCTAAGGAAAATAGGAAGCTTTCCCAAGATTTTATTGGTCGCCCTGGAATAGAGAAGACCCATATACATACTGGAGAAAAAAATGGTCACGACTTGGTGCTTCCTGGAAAGAAACTGAAATCAGTAAGGGGAGGTCATCCATTGAATCCCTTTTATATATGAAATATACTTGATAAGGTGCCCGATGAACTCATGGAGACCCTAAGCTGAGTGGGAAGAGGGAAATTTTTGTTGTTTCTAGTGGAGAAAAGGAGAGTAAACTTCTTGATACATTCCTTGACATGAAATTCAATTGAGAGAGTCCCCTGGTTATTTTATGTCTTGGAGAAAGGGTGGGTTGCTATATAAATTCAAATGGAAACACAACCTATGGTTGGGTGGAAAGGAATTTTCACTTAGTCGGTTGGCTAGTTGGAAACATTATTGAATGGATAAGTGTATTCTTGAAAATTGTTTTTTGTCCATGTCAATGGTTGGATTATAGTGAATGAATGTTAATTATGATTTAAATGGAGTGCTATAATATTCATGATAACTGTATGAGGAAGGCTAGCGTAGGATGATAACCCTAAGTGTTTTCATGCCCTTTTGAAATGGAAAGTTTGTTGGATATACAATATTCATTTGGGTGCCTTGGTGGAGTGTTTCTTCCTCACCTAGAAGTGTATTTAAAATCCTGAAGGAGTGGATTTAAAAACCTTGCAGGAATGTGTCTGGAAAGGTCGTGAGACTCCTAGGTACAACAATAATTACCCCTTAACCCTGTTGAAAATCCTTGTTTAAACCTAGAGGAAACAACAACTTTTTATCGGTTGAAGAGACCAAATATTGACCATTCGTTGAACATCCAGGCTCTAACAAAATCCTATCAGAAGGTGAAGATTTTAGGAAAACGTAGAATGTGAAGTCATATTGGAATTTTGATGGGAAAGTTATGAGATGATGTGCATCGTTGATCTATTGGAGGATGTGATATTGAGATTTGGGCCATAGATTCCTTGAGTGTTAACCCAACAATTATATTGGGAGAATGGAATTTGGGAAAGTCTAAGAAGAGGTGTGGGAGGCATTTTCAATGAGGAAATGTCTGATACCGATAGATTGAGAGTAATAGGAATTGTAGATCTATTAGTGTTCAATTCAATGGATTTAGAGCCATTGGATCTAAAATGATCCACCCCAAATAAATACGTTTGATGAAGTGGTGGTGTGGGTTAAATGCCAAGGATTTGTGAGATCCAACAGATCTATGATTTTTGGATGTGAAGGCCTAAGGACCATCAGATCCTTTAAGATGGTTCTCATTGGGAAGAACTATTCGGGAGTTTCTATGACCACTTAGAGTGATTACATTTTGATGGAGGAGGTATGAGAGGATGGATACCATTGATCTAAGAGTGAGGTATCCTGAGAAGATCATAGTCGTAGATATGCGTGGGGATCCAAGTAGTCAGGTGTTGGGAATAATGAAGGTGAGGTTTTAGTTGTCACACAAGTTCAAGGTGTTGAGTAGATTAGGACCATTGATTTCCTAACCAAAATTCCATTGGATCTGTCAGGTATGGATCCATCAAATAATTTTGATCAAGATTAAAATGTGGGAGGTGTGATCTGCATTCATGATGGAAAGAGAATGTGACTCATTCTGAACCATCTATATGGTCAAATTGGGTGAGTGAATGTGGTTTGATCCTAGAAATGTATCCCTGGTCCAAGTAGTTTAATTTTGCCAAGGAATTTCTCATTAAGGAAGGGTGAAGATTATGTGAATTTTTCATAGTTTGCATGTGGTGCAAAAGAATTCCCCATGTGCACCATGGGGGGGGATTTTGAGTAAGGGTGTAAACCATATTTTTGAAGATTAATGCAAGTGGAAATTTGACATCCCACCATCCTAAGATATGTTAGGGGTTGAGGTGTGTTAGAAATGGTATTGGAACATGGATACCCTTTCCCAGGTTCTTTCCATGACTCCTCTTTTGGGACTTCACTATCCCGCAATTTATTTTCTTATCCAATCTCTCAATTCAATCCTTCAACTTCTCCAAATGGTTTGAGATTTATTGTTAGAGTAGCCAGGAGGAGGGAGATATTGCAAGATATTTCAATGAATTTCTTTTGAAGTCTTGCAAATATATATTATGCTTTATTTTAGCGGTTGTTATGAATAGACTCATGATCCATGGCTAGAGGTATACAACTTTCTTCTAAAAATGATTTTTGGACCCCTGCAACTTTCCACAAATAACCCAATAAAAAACCGATGTGATACCAATATGATTTTTAAATTGTAGTGGACATTCCACTAGAAATTTCATCACAACGATGTAATAAAATAAAAAAAATCTTTATTGTGAAGGATAATTTTATTTAGATCTTATATCCTTTGATTTCTAGTTTTCTTCTCAAAATGTATGGAATGGATGAAATGTGAAAAATGTAGAATATAAATAAATATTGACACACAATCCACAAATAAACAGAAGATATAACCTGGAAGATTGAATACAGGAGAAAACCTAGTCAGAAGGTGAGGTCACTCTTCTCTCTTTTCCTCAAATACAATTAAAAAGAAAGAGGCACTCTCTATGGAGTTAACTTTAAAACTATGTCCTGTATGGATGCTACAAAATATATGCTCCTCTATGATTCTCTCAAAATACTACTCAAGGGTTCTCTGCTCAACTATGGAACAAATAAAATGCTAAATAATGATACCCCTTCTCCTCCTAGCGGTTTGGTATATAACATCACCTGATAGCCATCTAGGGGTAGGGTATTGACTTCCTCAACCCTAAATTGTGATAAGGTTTTGGAACTTATATAATCTTCTTGAAATTCCATATGTGGCTAGCCCCACATGCATGATTAATTTGGGATGATGTGGCATCCACTCATACCACGGTGTTCAACACAATAGGTTAACTTGGAAGAGGCATGATTTTGGAATATGATCTCTCATTCACATGTTTTTTTCACCACTGGAAATGTATCAATGTGTATAATATCACCAAGGGGGTAGAAGTTTTACCACAACAAATGTCATTTGATGCCTCAAAATTTTTGTGGAAGATTTCAAAACCCAATTTCACAATCTGGGAGATACCATTAAAATGACCTTGCAAGTTGATTCCTCCAAAATGTTCCACTCTGAAAGCATAGAGGTAGATGACAAACAATATAATGATCAAATTCATATTAGTAGGAGCATGAAAAATATTCATACATCCTTGGAAAACAAACAAGAAGACTACCAATCCCACATGATTGAGGTATAAGGTAAGACTGATAATCATCTCATAGTATTTGGATTGATTATAGAGATGATCACATGTATATAAATCCAAAAAATAGTTCAAAGGTTTAAATTGAAGAGATGTAAGCATGAAAAGTATTGGTTGGTTATGATAGACACTAGAAGAAAGATAAAATTCAATGAAGTTGTCAAGGATTTGTTGGTAAGCATGAATGGATTTGTAAGGTACTAGATGTAATGTAATATGAAGAAAAAAAAATCCAGCCAATTACAAATGGAACAAAAAAATATTGAGAATATAAACACCAACAATAATAGCTCAATTGAAAGAAAGGAATGTTCACTTCCTTATTCGAGGGGGAAACCTCGAGAAGAGAAACGATCTATTTCAATAATTCTCAATAAAAATATTTATCATGTCTCCTACTCTTATTTATATTAATTCTATATTCTAAAGAACAATCTAGAGGAAGATATTTCTAAAAGAAGAATATTCTACTAGGTATTCTTATATTGACTTGTTCACATTTATTAAATATTTCTTATTAACTAATGTCAACATTTGTTTCATGGAAAATATAGTATTCTACCTACGTGAGTGTTTAGGGAGATTCAGTCCCTAACATGCCCTCCCCCTTGAAGAATATCCTTATCCTCAAGGCTTGAGATGAGGAAATTGCTGCAGAATGGTGGCAATCTCTTAGGTGGCATCTTATAGATTTGTTTCGTTCCACTAAAATAACACTTATTTGATGGTGCACAAACATCGATGACACTCCTGTTGATCCAATATGTCTTGTGGATGAAACCAAATGGAACCTTTTTCATCCAGATGAGGGAGACTAGTTTGAGTTTGGCAGTTATTCCTATCATTTTCTTTAAGTATTAGACATTAAAAATAGGAAAAAGATTTGAATGACTAGGTAGAGGTAACTTGTAGGCCACAGACCCCACTCGCTTGAGAATTTTATAAGGACTATAATATTTGGGAGAAATTTTCTGTCATTATTCCACTTTGAGTGAAATCTACTTATAAGGTTGCAAACAAAGAAATACCTGGTCCCCTTCAACAAATTGACATTCACAATGACCTTCATATGCTTGTTTCATCATCCTATTCTGATCCATGACCAAATTTTCTTTGATGATAGAGAGAATGGTCTCTTAGACTGTAATATTTTTGTCAACCTCCTGAACCTTTGAGACACACAATATATATGAGAGAGTCGATGGTGGATTTTGTTTATATATTGATTCAAAATGATTCATGCTAGTAATTGTATGGTAAGTTATGTTGTACCACAATTCATCTAGGTGTAACCAATGGGTCCACCTATTTTTTCAATCGGATGCAAAACATTGCAATTATTTTTCCAAACACTTATTGAAAACTTTAGTCTAGCCATCAGTCTGGGGATGCTAGTTGGTGCTAATATGCAATTGGGTTCCTTGGAGATGGATAAATTATTTCCAAAAACTGTTGGTGAAAGTTGGATCTCTATCAGAGACAATATATTGAGGCATGCCATGAGGTTTAAAGATATTATCCATGAAAATTTGAGCCATTGTGGATGTTGTGAATGGGTGCTCAAGAGAATAGAAATCAATATTTTTTGAAAGATGATATACTACCACCATGATGAATAACTTATTTCTTGATTTAGGTAATCCAACAATGAAATCCATAAAAATATCCCTCCAAATAGAAGGGGGAATCAGAAGTGATTGAAGTATTCTTGGAAATTTAATTCTTTCTTTTGTTGTGTTTGCATACATCACACTTAACCACAAAGGTGCAAAAATCATATTTCATACCATCCCATAAAAAATAATTTTTGACACATTCATAGGTTTTGGTAAACCCAAAATTCCCAACTATGGGTGAAGCATGAAGCTCATAAAGGACTGTGTATTTAAGTTGTGATTTTTTTCTTAAAAACATATGGCCTTTGTAGTGAATCACTTCACTGTGCCAAGAGTACTCTAGAGAAGCTAGAGAATGGGGTTGCAATTGTTGGATTAGGCTATAAAGTTTTGGGTCTTGAAACCATTCATAGAGAACAACTTGGAGACAATATGGTACAATGAAGGAGAAGGAAAATAGGGACCCTTTTTCTTTATACTTCCTAGAAAGAGCGTTAACAACCACATTTTATTTCCCCTTCTTGTAAATTATCTCATAATAATATAAAAATAACTTGGTCACCCACTTTTGTTGTTGCGGGGATTAAATTTTTTGTTCTAGAAAATACTTGAGGCTCTGATGATTAGTTTTAATTTAGAATCATTTCCCCAATAGATAAGGACTCCACAGCTCCACAATATGTAGAATAACCAACATTTCCTTTCCATCGATATATTGGCCCAAATGTCCCTTTGAAAGTTGTTTTCTACTGAAGGCCAAAGGCCTACCATCTTACATGAGGACTTCCCCAACTCCTTTCCTTGAAGCATCGAATTCTAGGAAAAATATATTTGTGAAGTTGAAAAGTGCCAGGATAGGAGTCAGTCAAATAGCCTCTTTCAAGATGTGGAAGGATTGATCAGCTATTGGAATCCAAGCGAACACAATCCTTTTAAGGAGAGAATTGAGAGGTGCAACAATTTTTCCATAATTATGAACAAACTTGTGATAATATCTCATTAAACCCAGAAATCCACACGAGATATTAATATTTTTAGGGAAATTATAATACTGCATATCTTCAATTTTCTTACGATCAACTCATACACCATCCTTCCCAACAATGTGACTCATGTAGTCCACTTCTGGGGCTCCAAAGGTACATTTAGATTATTTGAGGGAAAGTTGGTGCTCAGAGACTAGATGGAGAACTTGATCCACATGGGTGAGATGGGTTGTCCAAGTTTTGCTATAGATGAGAATATCATCTAAGAAAACTAAGACAAAATTACGAAAAAAAGGATGGAAGACATGACTCATGAGGCTTTGGAAAGTTGAGGGAGAATTACATGGAACAAGGGGAATTAAAAATAACCCATCGTGATCCTATTGATTTCTAAATGAAGTATTGGTAATATCTTCCTCTTTCATATGGATATGGTGGTAGCTAGAACAATTATAAAGTTTAGTAAAGTACTGAGAATTTCTCAATTCATCCAATAGATCATCAATGACAAGAATGGGAAATTTATCTTTGATGGTATGTTTGTTGAGGGAGAGAATGTCTCAACACATGCACCAAGTGCATTATTTCTTGAGAACCATGACCACAAGATATGAATATGGGATGTTACTAGGATGGATAATACCTGCATGGAGACATTATTGAACAATTTTCTCAATTTCATTCTTCTAGGAAAAGGGATGGCGATAAGGGAAAACGTTGGGAGGAAGTCTTCCTAGGACTAGAGGAATGGAATCATCATGAACACCATGGGAATTGGGAAGGCCATGGGGAGTAGAAAAAATAGCTTGGTGTTTGGAGAGGATAGATTGGAGCTTAGGATGGACAAAGGGTGTCTCAAATACCTTAATGGAATGGAGTTGGGAAATAATGCTCGAATGACATTTTTTGAGGACATTTTCCATTTGATGGGAACTAATGATCTCAGGGGAGCCTATTGTGATTCCTTGGAACTTATATTGTTGTCCCTCCTTTTGGAATTGCATGGTTTATTCCTTAAAATACATGAGGATAGGGATGAGAGTGCATAGCCATTATGCACTAATAACAATGTCACAACTACCCATGTCGATAGAAAACATATGATATTTTAGGTTGTATTGAACAATTTGGAGATGCACATTTTCACAATTCCCACTACATTTCATGGAACTGCCATTGGAGGCAACAAATTCAAGATGGCTATCGAGGTGGATATTGATGTTCTTCCTCATGTCTTCCATGTCCTTATTCATGTCCTATTTCATGTTTTGAGTCAGTTTTCAAGGTCTTGGTTTCAAGTGTCTACCATGGTTAAAGTTGTTGGAACATTGGTTGTTGTCATTGATGTCAACCCTAGTCATGGGTTTTTGGACCGCGAGATTGATGAAAGTATTCGGACATGAAGGAAAATGCACATGTAGATACAACACCCATGGATGGATAGTATACATCATGTTGTTTTTTTTGGTATGTGGCACGTCACGTGGATCCTCATGGTTGAGGAGAAATGAATTTTTGAAGATGACAAAGTGAATTGTACATGTACGCCCTGAATACAATTAAAGAAAAGAATTACAAAATAAGAAAGTGTCAAGTCGGCCCTAATGTTAAAACGAAGTGACGTAAATGTTATAAATAAACATCATTATACATTCATTTGATATAATTCGAATTTCATAGGGAATAAGAAGTAAAAGAAGGCCGGATTTCAAGGGAGGATGAAGTTTTTTGGTGATGTGTTCTAAGGTATGTTATTTTCAGGTCATCTTACCATTTTTTCTATAACTTTTTTTATAGAATGATTCATATGGTGATATCAATATGGTATTGAGAATACATATCAAGGTACCTTTGGTAAACATTTCAGCTCTTGATTCACTATAATTATGGAGATACACTCTGTGGAAGATAGGGTTTGTGACTAGTCCTGAAGCTGGTCAATAAGCAGGTGTTCTGGGTAAAACAGTTATAAATTCTTCATATAGAATCCAAATGAAGTGGGACCACTTTCATTGGAAATATCATGAACTATAGTTTCTTTTGTATGAGTTTCAGAATCGGATGTTAAATATTGAGCGCGGGGCATGCCGTACAAGTTGGGTCTTCTGAATAGACCAGAATTGAATAAAGTCTACCATTCTTTCTATAACCTCTTTTTGGGGAAGATTCAAGGAGTGAAAATTTGAGGAGTTTCAGAGAATACATTGAATAA
The DNA here is from genome assembly GCA_032191745.1 of Picea mariana. Lineage (NCBI taxonomy): Eukaryota > Viridiplantae > Streptophyta > Pinopsida > Pinales > Pinaceae > Picea > Picea mariana. Next base: position 251 of record JASDQU010949648.1, on the reverse strand, counting down.
TATTATCTATAGGATCAGAGTACTCCAAGAATTGAAGAATTGCAGAAATTGAAGAAGTCTCAAGAAGCATTATCAGGTTCTATGTGATGATTGGTTGATGGTGATGATTTAATGTAACGTTTTATTATCTTTCATATATTCTTGGGTGGAAGGAAGGGGCAAGTATGGAGAGCTCAAATCTCTCTTGATATTGGAGGATTGTATATTCCTCTTGGATTTTTATCCCTCCCTTTACATTTGGAAGCTATAGC
>JASDQU010949647.1:0-18288 GCA_032191745.1 Picea mariana | reverse complement strand
TATTAACATTTCATATAACTCCTATAATTCCACGATACTCCTACTCCTACTTCCCCTCCTCCCCTCCAATCTATTTTACATTCTCTCAATTCACCCTCTCTCATCATGTTTCATTATAAGCTTTAATACTACGATACATTTTTTTAATATTGTTTTAAATTATGATACATTGTTTTTCTTATTATGGAATTCACTGGTTGAGAACCTATTTTTCATATATATATATATATATATATATATGTAAAACCAAAAAAACTTATCATTCATTTATCTGTTTTGTTTATAAATAGAGAATATGCAAAATTTTATTTTAAAAAGCCATTAATTATATTAATGGCGTGTTTTATAACTTTATAAATAATGAATTGATTCATGAGAGTTTAAAAGAAAAAAGAAAAAAAAACATATATTTAATTATTTTTGTTATATTTAAAAATATATGATTTTTTTATTTTCATTACATTAATATGGAATGATATTTGATTTAGAGAAAGAGTTGTAAAATTAAGTTTGACTATTTTTTCATGAGGAGCCAAAATGTTAGATTTAAAAAAATAATATCGTTGTATTTGTTTAATACATCGTTGTGTATTTTTTTAGATATTTGTGAAATTGTAATTGGATATAGTACTTTATTTTCATGTATGAAAAGGTGGATACTTGATGGGGTTAGAAAGAAGATGGTCAAAGGCATGAGTGCCAGGTTTTGATAGCTAAAAAGGTGGGACCTTTGAGCCTCGAGAAGGGAACTTGTAAATTATTGGGATGGACCTTGGAAGCTAATAGGAGGGTGGCGGGACTGCCCTCTAGATTAGGATGACCTGGAGGAATTGTTAGACATGTTTAATACCTTATGGAAGAAGTTGAGTTGGTTGATACCCTTGAACAGGAGGATGATGATTTCTAGAGCCAAGTGAGCATTTATAAATCATATGAATCTTTCTGTGCAAAACTAAGGGCGATTAGATGGGTTAAGTTTAATCCAGACCCATTATTTAATGCAAACCGGATGGCAGTGACACATGTTATAAAAAAACTGACAAATGATGAAATCGTTGGTGTCTTGACATACACTAGATCCATCGAGATCATCGAATCTCTTTTTGACAAGGAAGTGACGAGTAGGCTTTGGTCTCCATGACAAACCTCACTTTTGCAGAGTTCTGGTTTAACCGGTCCATGGCCACAAAGCAATGGTTATTGCACTAGAGAGGTCGTGAAGAGTCATGAAGATCATACTAGAGTTGGGAGAGTGGTAACAAATTTAAAGAAATGGTCCCCAACAAGAGATAGGCCTCCAGTAGAGGAAGGAACAACCCAAAACATAGTTTATCGAGGGACAGTGGGAATGGAGAGGAGACCCCGGGTTTCAAAGTCGTGGAAGCATCAAACACAAAAGGAGAGAATGGTGTTGGGGTGCAACATAGGCTTACAGGAGGTAGTATCACTCTCATTATGTGCATTGGTGGGTCGCTCCAGATACTGGGCAATGTCAAACAAAGATATTTTGGGGTGGGTAACAAAAAATTGGACTGCAGTGTTGGGTTACACTCCTGAAGTATTTGTTTTAGTTCGTGGTTGGTATTGTTTCAAATTCTGAAAGGTGGACGATGAGGAGTTGATCCTAGTCATGTTTGGTTGCATGGAAATAGGATCTTGATGTTGAAGCGATGGACACATCTTTTTTATCCAGAAAAAGACCACTTTTGATTCATCCATATTTGGGTCTTACTTACAGGTTGCCCACTAGTATTCCGAAATTTGGAAGCATACAAGGCAATCAGAGACTCTTTAGAAAAATTCCTTCATGCATACCCACAACTTCTCATAGGTTAGGATGGAAGGGTTGGAAAGATCCTGGTGGAAATTGACTTACAAAAGGGATTAACAGAGGACTTGGAAATTGAGTGGCATGGAGGTGTCTACTTGCAATGATTGGATTATTGGTGGATATTGATTCATTGCGCAGTCTACAAAGAAGTGGGTCATTTGAAAAGTTCATTCCCTGGTTCTTCTAAGAAATAGTCGTTGTGTTACTATGATGTCGAGGCTGGAAAGGAGCTAGATTCGCAAGAGTTGTTGGAGGATTTTACTGATTCTTGTACAAAAGGGGCCTCTTCATATTTGATTGTGGATCCCGAATCTGTAATAGGTAAGATCAAAACCTTTTTCCAAACTCTTTTTTCCTCACTTTCTAGTTTTGATTTTGAGTTCCTTCGGGCAAAATTCTCTCCCTTTGTGTTTGTTTTACCTGTTTCCTCTAAAATGAGTAAATTTATTAAAATGGGGGCCTGTAAGAAGACCATTGTAGCCTTTGGGAAAGAGGGTTTATGCACGGTTATTCCTGGAATGTTTACGGAAGGGGACTTAACTAGCAATAGAGTCCTAGGTTTCAAGAATGTTACTGCAAACTCTGGAGGTAACTTACATTATAAACTTCCCTTACAACTAAACTTTGAACTGGTGATTCGGGAGGCAATAGGATTGTCGTCTATAGAAATCCTAGTAGTTCCCCAGGTTGGAGTGTTGAAAAAACTTGTGGTGAAGGATTTTTTTAATACCATGAGTGTTGCGGAGGTGGTTATTGTGGAAATACACAATGATTCTTCACAGGCCAAATTTTCTCTTCAAACTATAGTTGATGACTCCTTACAAACCTTCATTCCCTCTTATAAAAAGGTACTCAACAATACTTCTCTCTCCAAGTCTATTTGGGGGGGGGGGATCATAGGCTTCTACATTAAAGGATAATAAAACTGAGTTGGTTGCAGGTGAAGTAGTTAATAGGAAGACATGAGAGCCTTCAATTTCTAAAGGAGTTGTTTTTGGAGGGCTAGAGAAGGAATTTTCCCCTCTAGAAACAAGAAGTGCTAGAAAACTAGGGAAGGAGAAAGAGATTACTTGAACCACTAGTTTGCAAGTCTTGGAAGGACCAAGGGCACTTAGAGCTCAGAAATCCCTCACAAGGGGTAAAAAATGATAATATCCTTCCTAAACATAAGAGGAGTGGGGGGCACTCCAAATGTTTTAGCCCTCCAGTGGTTCTTAGAACTAGTAAAACCTGATATCTTATTTATTAAAGAAACAATGGTTAGTGAACTCAAAGCGAGGGAGATTTTTGCAAAACTCTTACCAATGTGGAATTTTTGTGGGGTGGACTCAAATGGCTTTTCGGGAGGACTATTATCATCTTAGAACCTGAGGAAAGCTTATTTTATTGCTTTCTTGACTCCTGCAGGAATCTTATTGGATGGACTGGTTAAGGATATAAACAAAAGTATGAAGTTGGTAAATTTCTACAGTCCTTATGGAAACATACATGATTACTGGGATAGGGTAAAGAAGGATGGTATACTGAAAGAACACAACCTTATTTTGGGAGGTGAATTAAACTTTACTATCTCTTCTAGGGAATTTTGGGGCTCTTCTCCTAGAGCCGACCCTTTGGCTTCCTAGTTTAACCAATTACTAATTGAAGAAGGTTTAGTTGATGTGGAACCTATCAAATTTATCCCAACTTGGAGGAATGGAAGAGGAGAGAAGGATTCCATAGCTAAGAGATTGGACCGAATCTTAATTAATGAAAAATTGGCACTTTTTGGTTACATATATAGAACTTGGGTGGTTAATGTAACGATATATGATCACATGCCAATAAATTTTCAGCAGGATAAAGAATAGGAAAAGATTAAATATCCCTTTAAATTCAAGTCTGCCTGGTTGGATGATCCAAAATTTGTAGGGATAGTGAGATTGAGGTGGAATGGACTTTTGAGTTATGAAATCACTTCACCAATGGACTCCCTTGTACAAAAGCTCAAACTTCTAAAGTCTTTGGTCATTGACTAGGAAAGGAACAAAAAACTTTTGGCTAAAGAGGAATTAACTCAACTAGAAGCAGACTTAGATTTCTTTTATTCTAATTTTCCTTGGGGATTTTAGGAGGAAGAAAACGTTATGGTTTTAGAAAAAGAAAAAAGGAAATTGGAACTTTTAAAGTAGGAGGAAGAGACTTGGAGACAAAAGAGCAGGATCAATTGGCTTGGGTCAGGAGACAGGAATACTAAATTTTTTCATGCCTTTGCAAATTATAGAAAACAGAAAAATGTCATATGGGAAATAAAGAAGTTGGATGTATCCCAAATTACAAGCCAACAGGAGATAAAAAAGGAAGCAATCGAATATTTTGGAAATATATTCAAAGCTCAGGAAAATATGTCTATTATACAACAATTGAATGTCCTTAAAGTTTATCCAAGGATTTTTTCTAAGGAAGAAGGTCATAAAATTGCAGATACATTTTCACTCTCTGAAGTGTTGAAAACTCTGAAAGGGTTTGTTGTTTCAAAAAGTCCTAGACCGGATGGTTGGACTATCGAATTCTTTTTGGAGTTTTTTAATCTTTTGGGGCCTGAATTGTTGGTTGTGGTGGAAGATTCCATATTGAAAGGGAAAGTTTCAGGAGCACTAAATGCAACCTTTCTAGCACTCATCCTGGAAAGTGAGATGTATGTTTCCTTTGAAGGATTTAGACCAATCTCCCTGTGCAACTTGACTTATAAGATCATTACCAAAATTATAGCTTCGAGAATCAAACTCTTTTTGTCCATATATATTTCAAAGGAACAATTTGGATTTTTGGAAGGTAGACAACTCACAGATGCCATAGGAGTGGCACAGGAGGCCATGCACAGTATAAAGGTCAAAAATACAAAATCTTTGGTCCTAAAACTAGATTTGATGAAATCCTATAATAGGGTGGATTGGGGTTTTCTAAAGTTAGTTTTACTTCAGATTGGATTAATCCTTGAAGCGATGGATTTGATTATGGGATGTGTAATTTCTGCAAATTTTTTTGTCTTAATAAATGGAAGCCCATCCAATTTATTCAAATTTACTAGAGGATTGAGGCAAGGGTTCCCTCTCTCCCCACTTCTTTTTTTATTTATTATGGAAGGTCTTAGTAGGTTCATTATGAAGTTGGTTGAAGAAGGCAAATTTGTAGGAGTCTTAGTGCCAAAAGGAAAGTGTTACACACTTACTTTTTGTAGATGATATTATATTATTTGGGAATGGTTCTCTGAGAGAATGGCTAGTTTTAAAGGAGGCACTTCATTTGTTCAGTAATGCGATGGGTATGTCCTTTAGCTCACAGAAGTCACTTTTCTTAGAAGTTGGCTGGACTAGGGAGGAGGTTACAACCTTAAAAGGTATATTGTCTTTTGAGGTAAAACCACTTGAAGTTGGTTTTAAGTACTTGGGTTTCTTTATCAAACCAAATTGTTATACTCTGGATGATTGGAGTTGGTTACAGAAAAAAATGGAGAAAGGAATTTATAATTGGAGTCATTGATGGCTTACCTTAGGAGGAAGATTAACACTTGTAAAATATGTTTTAGAAAGTACTTATGTTTACTGGCTCTCATTGGCTAAGATCCCTATAAGTATCTTAAATAAAATAAGAAGAAGGATGTTCAGTTTTTTATGGACGGGAAAAAAATAAAAAGAAACTATACATCTGGTTAATTGGAAAAGGATTGCAAGACCAAAAAATAAAGGGGGATGGGGTTTAAAAAACATTTTTTGGTTTGGAAAATCCTTGGCAGAAAAAATCCTTTCGCGAAGCTTCATGGTTCAAGGAATTTGGCAAGAAGTGATCCAGAAGAAGTACCTAAAAAAGAAAACAATAATGGAATGGTTTAGAGAAGGGAGTAAGAAATTAAAAGGGATTTCAAATTGTTGGAGAGCACTAATTGATTTACTTCCTACCATTACTTATTGGCTTTCTTGGAATCCAAGGAATGGGTGGGACATTAGGATTGGAGAGGATCCGATAATTGGAGCACAAACCTTTTACAAATTGTCAAAAAATCTAACTAGTACCCTACACATTATTGTTACTAATTTTTTGGCATAGGAAAGAACTTTAACTTATGAAGATCCAAGTTTACCCAGATGGAAAATTGCAGAGTTTCTTGGCTTAGATGGAGAACAGAAAGAGGAATGGGACTATTATGTAAGAGGTTTAGTATGGACTGGTATTGAATTAAATTATGAAAAACATTGTTTATTGTTGTCTTGGAATATAAAAGGAGGTCAAGTCAATGCTAAATAGACCTATGAAGTGATAAGCCTAGATGACCAAGAGGTCACTACAAATGACTAGTATTTAAATATCTGGAATTGGTAGATGCCTTTGAAAATTAAATTATTTTATTGGTTGATGATGGAAAATATAATACTTACTTGGGATAATTTCATAAAAAGAGGAATGATTGGCCCTAGTAGATGTATGTTTTGTGGAGAAAGGGATGAATCTATGAACCATTTTATGGTTGAATGTTTATTTACTAAAGAGATTTTGAATTCTATCCTAAAGGAACTTCATCTAAAAAGGATCTGGGGAGGTGGACCTTTAAGTTCTTTCTATCAGGAGTAGATCAAGGAGATGGAGTCTTGGAAAGAGTTACCTAGCTATATTTGCTGAGAGATTTGGAAACACGGGACTATGATTAATTTTTAAGATCATAATCTTTCTCTAACCAAGGTTTGCAACAAAATCTTACAAGACTTGGGAGAAAACAAAAAAAATTATACTAATCAACAACATAGAATTACTAGGCCTCCCTTATTAGACTGGAATCTGGCAGTGAGTTTCTTTGATGGAGCCTCACAATGTGAGGGTTCAAAATGCAGTGCAGGAGCTATTCTAAAGTATCAAGAGTTGGGTTATTTCAATATTAAACTAAATTGTGGTACTGGGTCTAATAGCAAGGTTGAATTAGTAGCACTTTGGAGCATCTTGTTCTTCTCTCACTATAAACAAATTAAAAGTTTATAATCGTTTGGTAACTCAAAGGAAATAATTGACTGGTTTTCTTTTTAAAAAAATCTGCAGGTGAACTTACTACAACCATGGATGTCAAAAATTCGGCAACTGAGTGAAAAGTTCCATCACTTGAAAGCACAACATATTTACAGGGAATATAATAAGGAAGTTGACCAATTGTCCAAGCAGGCTTTACAACTGGAAGAAGGTGTGATATATTTTGCCAAAGGAACAAGAATCCATACAGAGCCTTTTGAAATATGGGCAATTGTATAACTTATTTAAGAAAAATATGAAGTTTATGTAATATTTTGTAAACAACCACTTTTAAAGGAGGGCTTTGTTGTTTTTTGTTTTTTGATACTATCATACTAAACAGGTTTTGACTATGCAAGAGTTTGCAATTATAGAATTAGAAACAACAGATGCATATTTGTAAAAGACATAATTATATTTACTAATACAAGTATTTTTTCTATTTGAAGAAAAAAAGGTGGATACTTGATATTGTATTATTTTTGTTTAGTTTTAGTGATGATGAAGTATAGGGGATATTAGGTATCTTGTGGATATTCTAGGGCTTGAAACCATATTTTTGGTCTTGTTTTAAAACTACTTTTAATTGACTCGTCTTCCTTAGATGTAAAGAAGTTAACAAACGAAAACCTAAAAATATTTAGCAAAAATAAAAATTATCTCATAAATCACTAATAAATTATTTCAAATGATATAATTCTTTTTTAATCAATAATGATAAATCAACTCACATTCATAAATAACAATTAATAATAATCCTCCTCATTACTAATTAACAATTACATTACAATAAATTTTACTACTTAAAAAAAAACACAACATATTACTATATCAACAACTACATTATAATAAATTTTACTACTTAAAAAACCACAATATATTACTATATTAACACTTACATTATAATAAATTTTACTATCTCAAAAACACAACATATTACTATATCATTAACTACATTATAATAAATTTTACTATCTCAAAAACACAACATATTACTATACCATTAGCATTGAAATTCCTTTATATATATTAAGGAAATAAAAAAAAAATGGGGGGAGAGCATCTTTACTCTGAACTCATTTCACAGGAAGAAAGTTACAATTGATAAAGTCAAGTCAAGTCAAGTGACAATTCAAACCAATATTCTATGACTTATGTGAAGATGTATCTCGAAGAGGAGATGTATTCAACGTTTTTTTTAATTAATTTAATATTAATGTTATCTTACTTGCTTAACTATAAGTCAATGAAATTCCATTATATTTCAATGACTCGCTAAAAAATTTAGCACATGTTGATGGTATCTTAGTGCTTGTTATTTATCACAACACGAAAACAATTGAAAATAATATTATAAGGAAGATGTATTACTAAGTGTATAGGTGCATTCAATGGTTTTTAATGGATATTATTAATGTTTTTTTAAGAAAAATGAAATGAAAATAATATTATAAAATCTATATTAATAAATTAAAAAATATAAAATATGATTAATAAAATAAAATTCAAATACCAAACAATAGGTTTTAGACACATAAATACTATGTTCCCAGCGGTGTTGCATTCCCCTAGCAAAGACTCACAGTCTAGTACTCTAGTTATAACAGACCCTTTAAATCAGAAAATGGAACATTGTCTTATCAAATGGGAAAATCTCTCCTTTCCCACAGATTGGGTTATTGATATTCCAAGGGCACCAATGCAGAAATCAATCACCTCTGCCCAAATTAGGGAAACTCCAAACTCAACAGTTATCTCTTTTCCACAAAAGACTCTTCCTAAATCTGTTTCTAAGCCTCCTTTTTTATCCTCATCCCTTTGTCTACATTCCTCTTTACATGCCTTAGCAAACCAAATAAAATGTCCTTTCACTGTCAAATGTTTGGATTGTGAAGAATTAGTTAACCTGTCTACAATCTTTAGATTTGAAGAAGAAAGCTTGCAGCCAGAGCATATGAATCATAATCCAAGAACACATCTACCACCTCCTAGCTCCACTGCAAAAGAACAGTGTCCTCATCCCCAGTGCTCAGATATTCCTTTTCCCCATGACCCCCATGTCCTGGTCATTCAAAATAACCTATGCACAGAAATAGAGGCAAGACAAAAAGCCTATATCCCTAAAGGAACAAGAATACCTTCTTCTTCTGAAATTGAAAAATTTTTGAATCTCTCCAAGGGATGTAGAAGAGAAAAGCTGAATCCAAAATGGATGAAAGAAATGATAAATTGGGATTTATATACTCATCCAAAGGCAAAAGAATTTGCTAAAGTTACCCCAGATCCAGAAAAGATCAGACTGGCACAAGCATGGAAATCTCATATGGACAAGGAAAATATTTATGTTTCCTTTTATGAATGGAATAGTATAAGATTTCCATACAAAAACTGGAAACCAAGCCTTATAAAGACTAGTTTTTTGAGTTGCCCAGTCAATACACTTTCCATGTCTGATTTAGGAAAAGCAATAAATCAGATAAAGAAGGCTAAAAATCAGCAACAAGAAAAAGAAGAAAGCCTTCAAGTTCAACACCAAAAATATCATGTCTTATTGGAATTAAGGATTCAAGATCTACATTTTAGGTTAAAGACATTGATTGATACTGGATCAGATTTAAACATGTTAAATAAACATGTTATTCCTGTCTCTCTTTAGGGAAAAACACAAGCTACTGTTACAGGACTTGGAAATATTCCAAATAACATTTCCTTTCAAATTCCAGAAGCAGTCCTTTGTTTTGAAGATTTCTGTCTCAAAATGAAATTTTTTCTAGCAGAAATCCCAGTCACTTGCATTCTAGGCACACCCTTTCTTGTTGCAGTCTCACCTCATGGTTCTACTATGATAGCTCCTAATAAGCCAGGATACTTTATTACATTGCCAGAAGGGAAGAAAATAAAGCTCCCATTTGTTTCTACCCCGAGAATCTCAGATAGTGTAAAATTGAATATCTTGAAATCTGAGAAAATAAAAGAGCTTAAAAGCTTTCAGGCAKAATTAAGAATAAAAGAACAGATGAAAAAGCCAGATATTCAAGAAAAAATTCTTCATCTTAAAGAAGAATTTATTAATACTGTTTGCTCTGAAAATCCTACTACCTTTTGGAAACAAAAGAAGCATGAAGTCTTTCTTCCCTATAAAGAAGATTATCAGGGAAAGCCTTGCAAAAGCAGAGCCATTCCTATGAATGTCGAATATCAAAGGTTGTGTGCAGAAGAAATTGAGGGCTTGTTGAAAAAAGATTTAATTAGAAAATCTACTAGTCCTTGGAACTGTTATGGGTTTTATGTCAATAAAAATTCTAAACATATCAAAGGAGTTCCCAGATTAGTAGTAAATTACAAGCCTCTCAATAAAGTTCTAGCAGACGACACATATCCTATTCCTAACAAAAGCAGTCTAGTTACCAGGATTGCTGGAGAAAAAATCTTTTCAAAGTTTGATTTGAAATCAGGATTCTAGTAAGTGGCAATAAATGAAAAGGATAAATTCAAAATTGCTTTTAATGTTCCTGCTGGACACTATGAATGGAATGTTATTCCCTTTGGGCTCAAGAATGCTCCGGCTAAATTCCAAAGAGTGATGGATGATACTCTGAAGCCATATTTTGATTGGCTTATAGTATATATTAATGACATTTTAGTTTTTTCTTCATCAATGGATCAACATTTCAAACACCTGAAAAAACTCTTGCAGGTTGTCAAACAAGTTGGACTTGTCTTGTCTAAAAAAAAGATTGAATTATTTCAGACCCAAGTCAAGTTTCTTGGTCATACTATCAATAATGGCCAAATTACTTTACAAACTCATGTTGTTGAGTTTGCTGATAAATTTCTAGATAAAATTCTGGATAAAACTCAGTTACAAAGGTTTCTAGGAAGCTTAAACTATGTGAGTCATTTTTATAAAAAATGTGCTCAAGATCGAAAGCTTCTAAATGATAGACTAAATAAAGATCCAACACCTTAGACTGAGAAACATACTCAAGTTGTCAGAAATATTAAAGCCAAAGTAAAGAATCTTCCCATCTTACATATTTCTGATGACAGTCTCCCTAAAATAGTTGAAACTGATGCAAGTAATATTGGCTGGAGAGCTGTGTTGAAACAGGAAAGGGAAAAGGGTAAAGAGGAAATTATCCAATTTTCCTCGGGATTGTGGCAAGAAGCTGAGAAAAATTACTCTGCCCTAGATAAAGAAATTAAGGCTGCTCTAAATCCTGTATAGAAATTTGAAATTTATTTGATATACAAGAAATTTCTTTTAAGGACTGATGCTGCAGCCATGAACAAAGTTCTTAATAAAGACTTGAGGAATCCAGGTGACCATAAATTTGCAATATGGCAAGCTCTGTTTAGTAATTTTGACTTTTCCATAGAACATATCAAAGGCAGTAAAAATTGCTTGCCAGATTTCTTAAGCAAAGAACATTTGCAGTCCCCTCAGCAATGCCTGATCATATCTGTCCAACTCAGAGAAGGAGTTGAACAAGTGGTAAACATCCCTGATTGCTTGGAATGGAAAAATTATGCAGAAGATTGGATTTCTAGATGGGAATTAAGAAGCACTAAAGTTTTATCTCGAACCACCTTAGTCCCCTATTCAAGTCTTGTTCCTGAAGTTCGGGGAAAAAGAAATTCAAATATTCTTCTACCAGTAATAAATCAGGATAACAGAAAAGAACAACAAGCACAGCATGTTCTAACAGAAATATTCCATGATATAAATTTGATATGGGATATTAGAAATAGTGAAAGAAATAATCAGCAATATTTTTGCATGGACATACCCAGATTAACTTCTCAGTGGCCAGAACAGAATGCTGATATTATCTTTCTTGAAACAAGTTTAAATTATCATGATTATAGAAATCTTTGGTGGCAGTTTGTTCAACATGAAGATATCCTGATCATGGTAAAATTTGGCTCTGTAAACACTTCAAGTGCTGGAAGACCACCAGTATGGATTTCTGATTGGTGGAAAGATTTTGGGCTTAATAAAGAAGCCATAGATCCTCAGATCCTAAGCTCTTTTGTTTCTCTTTCCCATGTCAGAGATTTGTATTATCAAGGACCAAATGATGGTGAAATTCTATGGATGTTTATCCTAAATCACTATCAGTGGGGAATCAAATCCAACACTGTCCTACAAAGAATCAATGGAGCATTATTCATAGTCAGAAAAATCTATACAAAGTCATGGGATACGTTGCAATATCCTGACAGATTTTCAAGTTTCATTGAAAACGACTAAGAAGTAATAATTCATGTCTTGATGGCCGACAGTGGTGTCATCCGGGTTCCGTGGGTTACCGTAATAACCTCCACTTTGTACATATAGTGTAGTCATTTCAAAGTTTGAGTGTTGTCATTTCTAATAATGAGAATCTTGGAAACTTGGAGCACTTCTCCGACTTTTGGTGCGGTTTGACCCACATTTCCAAGATGCTCTACTGTTTGTCATGTGATGTCCTTTACTTTATGTCTTATGTGGGTCTATTCTGGTTGGGAATCTTGCACGATCACCCGATAGAATTACTATTATAATCTGCTTTCAGTGATTTGATAAGGGAATCTTGCGTGACAACCCCGACAAATCTTTTAAGTACTATACTTTCGATATGATTTGAAATAAATAAGTGATTTGGTCAGAGATTCCTGCATGAATACATCTGTCGAATTAGAAAAGTAAGATTTAGTGGTCGGCATGTAGGACCATAAGTCTATTTGGGTTTGATGCTTCATCATGACTCCACTGCCTCAAATTTGTATAAGAAGAGGGTGAGAGTTCATTCAATTCATCCCCGAATACCCGAATTCCCGAATTTTGAGTTTAGTGAGTCAATCATTCTAAGCTTCCCTCCTGTCTGAAGCTTTGAGTCTTTATGTCTGTCTGTTAGTCGAGCGAAAGAGCATCCTGCTCAAAGTCTGTAATCTGTGCATCTGGCACAAAAATATTGTAATACTCGAGGCTTTTATGCTCTGATAATATAAAGACTTCCGCTTGTTATTCATCTCTGATGCTTGTCTATTGTCTCTCTATTATGCGTACATTGTGACTTCATTTATTTGCCTATATTTTCATCCGTTGTTCCCTGGTACTGCTTAACTCTAAGTTGTTGGTCCTATTGGCAAGGTTGCTGGTAGTGTGGTGTAAGGCGTCGGTGGATCAGTGGTAGTAAGTCCCGCCAAGGAAAGGAGGTCGCTTAAGGGCAGTTGTAGCTGTGAAAGTTCGTCGAAAACCACCTATAGGCTTCAAATAGAACTGTTGTAATGGGCTCGATGGACTTCGAGTGATCGGCTTCAGGAAGATAAAGCAGAGTAAAGAGGTTAACCCGACGACATTGGTTCTGACGGAAGTAGMAGAAATCAGAAGACCAGATGGTGAAGGGAGATTGCGCATSAGACAAGCTGCCAATATGTCAAGCTTCATTCTCTRACAGAGGAGGCCCCTGAAAAAGCTGCGTGGAGCAGTTTTACTGACAGTTTTTCATTGTAACCAAACTATGTCTCCCACTTTGAATGATKTTACTGTCATGTTCAGATCATTTCATGCCTTGTATCTTTCTTCTAACTTCTTCAGCATCTCATGTATTCATAGTTATGTTCACTTAGCTACCAAATTCAAGCCATGAAAAAATTATCATCCATAACAACTATGTCCAAAACTTGAAACAAACACACGAGTTCATACACATAGAAATATTCATTTAATAAAATGAAGAGGGACAATAAAGAATGGTTTCCAGCATAGGTTTCATTGTCCAACCATAAGCACTCATCATTATAAACAAATCAATTATATAAATATTTTGAAGATGTCTCACACAAACGGACCTGTCACAATCTATTCTCATGTATAGTAAGTAATAAACCACTAGGCAATGTGTCCTTTGGCTAGATTTTCCTCCTTCATTTATTATGCCTTACAAGTCTCCATTTACAACTTTTCCCACTCTCATAAAGAAAATGTGAAAATGCACAATGAAGATAGTGAAAACTCATGTTATTCCAATGATTGTAGTACCCAATATGTAATATTACAATTTCCTATAACTTAGACTCCTAATTCCCCTCCTTCACCCTGTTTTCCATTCTCTGAATTCACCCTCTCATCATGGAACTCATTATGAATCTTAATACTATAATGTAATGACCCTCTAGCAAATTTTCCATTCTCTCAATTCACCCTCTCATCATGGAACTCATTATGAATCTTAATATTATAATGTAATGACCCTCTAGCAAAGGAATAAAGGAAACAAATAAATAGATAGTAATGAAGGAAACACCTAAATAGACAAGATTATATATACATATATATGAACAAAATAATATTTCATTTCAAACAAGTTTATAAAACTTAAATTTTAGTTAGACAAGCAATGTATGGACAACATGCTTCCAACTTCATGAATTTAAGCACAATCTACATACCATCATCTACACATCACAAAATCATCACTAATAAACTAAGTAGAGATCTCAACCATGGTCCAAGAGCTCATCCCCACTCTTGACCTTGACCATAATTCATTAGTAACGAAATTATTGCATTGCTCTCAATCATAAGTCAAAATCAATATCAAAGAGGCTACCCATAAGTCTTTTTCATAAACCAACATCATAGTGGAAGGACTTCACATAACTCTATTTCTAACAAACCAATTTCTTTGTAGGAGAATTCATCAACTTGCATACTCATGCCAATTGAAAAACCAAATAGAAACACATAATAGTTCGCTCAATCCATCAAGAAAAAAAATATTGAGACCTTAAAAGTTATAATCTTACACTTACCATGATCAAACAAATCTAACAATAACATCAAATAAGGAACAAAAGGCTTACATCCTTCATACCAATATCAAATCATTGGCTTCACGAGTTGTAACTCTTCATATCTCATCCAAAAAAAATAAAGCATCGAATCATATTAGTTGCAGCTTTCAATCTTAATACATTTGTCATATCATTAAGATTTCAAGGCTCTCTTTCTCTTTACAACATGTAATCCTACAAGTTCAAGATACCTATCTCGATACATTGAATCTACATCGTCCTTTAAGTCACACAAACTATTATTATGAGCATTTTGTAACAACAATTAATGTTTTACTGACTATATATAGTTCAAACAAGATTTCCACACCTCAATCCATATCATTGACAAACTTGTAGAATCTGCAATATGTTGTTGAGTATCTTAAATATGACAATGTCAAAAGCATTAAGTGAGGTTAAACTTGTCATTTTGATCTATCCAAAACCTACATGATACCAAGGAAACCTTTTGAAAAAACTAGCAAGACATTTGTGTTGGAATTACATTGCATAATCATCATGAAATTTACAAACCTGTAAGCAGTGACTATAGTAAAATTTCCAAAGGAATAACGGTCATTATAATTCCATAAATCTTATCCTCTTAAGGTGGAACGTTTAGTAACAACTCAATACTTCACACAAAATAAACAAATCAAATTTCAAGTTCAAAAAGCTCAGTTTTACTACATCTTTTGGCTTTGGTGATTTCACTTATTGACAAAAGCATCTAAAGCTAAATCCAAGCATGGAAATGGTTTGTCTCAAACAACTCTACTCCCTTCAACACAATTAAATCAATAATGCTATCCAAGAGAATGCAAATTTCTTTTCTAGGTAAGTCAATATTTTCATTATGAAATTCAACAATGAGATGGCACAATTCTAACAATGTTTACCCCATATACATGGTTTTACTAATCAAAATTATCATGCAAATGAACTACTCAATATGACAAGTAGTTTACCCATTCAAAAGATTAACTCTTGCATAAATACAATTCAAATTCATTGTCCATGCATTTTACACATCAAAGCATTTTACTTTAGCATAACAAAAATGGGAATGGAAGACCAAATCTAGGCAAGGATTTGGCATCTTCAAAAAAAAATTGCATAACATAGTTGGAAATGAAAAACCAAATCTGGGAAAGAATTTACCCTCTTCAAAAAAAAAAATTGCATGAAATGGAAAACCGATTATGGGAAAGAAATTTCCCTCTTCAAAACATTTTTCATAACATAATTGGAAATCAAAAGCCAAATTTAGGCAAGAATTTTCCCTCTTCAACAAAAACGTTGTGCATGAAATGGAAAATAGATTATGGGCAAGAATTTGCCATCTTCAAACGTTTTGCATAACATAATTGGAAATGAAATGCCAAATCCATGTAAGACTTTTCCTTCTTCAAAGAAAACATTTTGCATACTTAAAATGGAAATGGAAAACCAATTATGGGAAATGATTTTCCTCTTCAAACATTTTGCATAACAGAATTGGAATAAAAATCCAAATCTATGCAAGAGTTTTCCCTCTTCAACAAAAAAAACATTGCATAAAAGGGAAAACCAATTCTGGCCAATAATTTGCCCCCTTCAAAACACTTTACATGAAATGGAAAATCAATTCTGAGAAAGAAATTTTCCTCTTTAAATGTTTTGCATAATAAAATTGGAAATGAAAAGACAAATCTAGGCCAGAGTTTTCCCTCTTCAACAAAAACATTTTGCATGAAATGGAAAAACGATTTCAGGCATCACCAACTCATCATCTGGAACCCAATACAATGTGTTTGTGGGTGGTTTTCATGGCTCAAAGAACAAGCATATATTCATATTTAAAGATAGGACCTCATTATCCAAGCAAGCTTTGGCAATAATAAATTTGTAAAATTTATCTCTATGTAATTACTAAAATATTATACTTCATCAGATTTGCCCTTGGACAAGAACTCCAATCTCTTGTTTCTACATATGCTAACTCACTAATTGCAAACCGGTTTCCTCCTAGCTTCTTTTAGGGAAAAATTCTTCCCCTTAGAACCCTGAGTTGCATGGACTCACAACCACTACTTGACTAAAAAACCCAACACCACAATGTCACTTCCATATTTAACTAAGTTTTACTCTATTCGAAAATTTGACATAATTTCCCCATCTTCCCTTCCATATTCCCCTTATCCATGGTTTTCCCTTCTATTTATAGAATTCCTCCCCATTGACACCTCACCCTCTCATGAAAAAAAACCCTTATTTTTATTTTATTTAAATAAAAAATATCTATTATGCATGGCTACATTGTGCCCCCTCTATTTCCCCCTTGTTACTTTATTTTTAATTAATTAATTTATCTTTAATTTATTTCTTTTTTTTAATTTATTTAAAGGTGCCCTCCCAAGTGGGTAATTAATCTCTTCTCATAATTAATCAAGGAGGCATTTTAATCACCTTGCTTAGATTGGAACCTGGAAGTTAATTATTGAGGAGTAAGGATTCCACACCCTTACTATGAAAACCCATGATCCTGATCAGGAAATATGGAATCCACATCCTTGTCTCTACGACATTTCATATAATTTACTATTAAAGACTCCACGTCTTTTTCAAGACATGGTTGCGAGTCCATACCCATATGTTGGTGAGTTAGAAAGGCCTTGCCCTATGGCCTGCACATACACAAACACGTGAATAACAAGTAACTAAACTTCATTAACTCAACATACATTCCCTTCCATGGGTCATATTATYAAGTACCATGCYCCCCTACCACACTCATACAAGTTCATTGGTTCAMAACTGTAATGTACCCAGCCTCTAGTTCAGAACCATTACGAGCGAAAACTCATTAAATTATTAATATTTATTGCTAATTAAATTCATGTATCTTACCAGCTATAGATCACACACATATTTAACCATTTGACTGACACCATAGTTCTAGATGCATCTAACAACATATGTTAAAACATGAATGCAATTGTTTAGGAAAGAAACAACCACATAACATTCATATAAAAAATTTACACAACAGAATAACAAAAGAACATAACAGAAATATTTATATGTTAATGACTATTCATTTTCTCTCAACAACAGGCCACCCTCGAGTTGAGTCTATGAGTCAACAAGCAGATCTAGCCCACTGGTTGTCCACTCTCCAGACACAACAGCCCCAAACCTAGGTTTTGTCCTCAAAGTTGTCTCAAACCTCCATCTCTCTCTTTTCCCCACAACCTGCACTACCCAAGGAATGTACCCCCTTCACTTCTCATAGTCCCTTTGGCTATACCATTCATTTATCATGGCCACTAGTGCATTTGTTTGGCCAAGAATCACTTAGCTAGGAACTCTAGGAACTCTCGGTTCTTTCATGTTTTTTCTTAGTAGCCTTCACAAGGCTCCGAGTCATTTTCTCCATAAAAAATTGCACCACGGGCTCACAACCCGATTTACAGGAACAAATGCCTCTTTCTCAGCATAAAAACACAACCAAACAATGGTTTCCTTCAATTATACCATGGTTGGTCGTCTTCCTATCCCTCTTCTCCTCCTTTGCTGCCCAAAATCTACATGTAAAAATTGTCCCTATTCTGCACACG
>JASDQU010949646.1:13834-24975 GCA_032191745.1 Picea mariana | reverse complement strand
AATTTGTGATCGGGTTTTGTTTTGCTGAGTTTGCATAGCAATAAAAATTCATCTTTGTATGATAGCCTCATCTCCTCTCTTTTTCAAACCTGTAAACCCCATGGCCCATATGTGAGTTAGATTTCTCTTGTCTGCCTTATCCCTTGAAGTTTCAAGATTTAGACTAGTCTATCCTCTACGTATGCATTGCGCTACCCAGAGGTGCTTCTTAACCTCTCGCTGCTTCCCCTGCCTCCTTTCATCTCAAAATTAAACATTTTACTAAGTTGTATAGGGTCATCCTTACATACTTGAAACCCCATTCAAAGTCTCATGAGCATTACCAAACCATTACAAAGCCCTCAGTGTGAGTCATGGAGACCCCTAAATCGAAGAAGGCCCATAAAGGAGGCAAGATAGTTAGGAAAGAACCAGTGGACATGATTCTTTTTAACATAGAACCCATGGAAAGAGAGGCATTTCAAAGAGTAGGGTGCCTCTTCTTCTGTCAGAACATGCAGAGATGCCATCCAGAGGTAGCAAGATAGTTTTCATTGCAACTTGATGGTAAGAAAACTAAGATTAGGGATTTTGAGTTTGAAGTGACTGAAGCCTCCATCTCATCCGCAACAAGGATCCCCATTACAGGTGAAAGGTGGTTTAAAGCCATGGATTTGAGTTCATATTATGAAAATTATCTCTTTAAACCTGAATATCAAGCCAGTGACCTGTCCAAAAGTATGACAAGGAGCCAATTGATTGAACAATTTGACAGACTATTGAAAATCATACAGAGATATTTTACTTGTGAAGGGATATTCAACACATTATACCAGTAAAATATCATATTGTTGCTGCATTTTACTAGAAAGGTTGAGATTAATATTCCTTATTACTTGTTGAGGAGTATAGGTAAGATGTCAGACAGGATACAGGCCAAATGTAAAGATGTGGATTCTAGCCTTTTCCACTCTGGATTAATCAGAATGCTAGTATCTAAGGAATTGGGCAAGAAAGACATTTCATGGAAGCACTTTGTGGTTACCTATCATTTTAAGTTGGATCTAGCACCCACTCCTCAATCATAGAGGGAAAGTTCTTTATCACCTACCAATGCTACCAAAGGAGGGACTAGTAGGAAGAGAAAGGGTAGAGCCCTTGTTCAAGTGTTAGAAGTAAACAAGCAGGTCATTGAAGCTGAGAAGGAAGTCTGTCCTTCTCCACATAGATATTTTTCACCACCTCCTCCACTAGGGTTAGAAGAGGTGCCTCCTTCTACCAAAGTTACATCTAAGAGAGGGAAGAAACTTTTGTTTTCCCCTTCTCCTCCAGTAGTTGAAATCAAAGGTAAAGTACCTTTCACAAGGTCATCAATTCCTAAGGAGGATTATAGAGAGCAGTCCTTACAAGAGATCCCTATTCAAAGGAATAAGGGGAAAAATATTGAAAACCTTGTAGAAGAGAAATTAGAAATCATTGTACAAAAGAAGAAGGGGAAAGATGCTAAAGGACCTTTGGAGAAGAGATATAAGACCTTTGAGAAAGGAATTGAGAAGCCTGTCAACAGAAAATAAGAATCCCTTATACAGAAAGGTAAAGGTACTAAAATCCCTTTGCAGAGAAAGGAGGAAACCCTGGTGAAACGGTTCGAGGAACCTGTGGGAAGAAATGAAGAAACCACTGTGCAGAGAAAGAAGGGTAAAAGTAAGGCCACTGAGAAACCTGATGAGGTGGATAAAACACTTCCCATGCAAGGGGAAGAAGAGTCTGAGGAAAAGCCTATTAAGACTGAGCATACAATTGTCCCTCCTGACAATTAGACCTACAAAAGACTTATCAAGAAGCTCAGAGATGCAAGGAAAGTAATAGCTCATCTTAAAGTAGAAGACAAGGTCCACTTGGCTTAGATGGAAGAGCTCATGGTTGGATACAATCATACCCTTGACTTGGCAAGGTTGGCTTTCAGAAAGGCTCTCCCTCTCCATAAACAACTGAAGAATATTTACAGACAGAATAGGGGCTTTCAATCTCATAAAAATACGTTAAAGGCACAACTAAAAACCTTCGAGATGAGGTAGCCCAAAGGAATTTACAGGTTATGGTTGAATCTTCCATCAAGGATGATAAACCAACAACTAAGGAGAGCACAACTACATAAGAGAAGTCAGTCAATACTAGGAAAAAGAAGTTTGTTGTGCCAATTGAAGATCCTCTTTCTACTAGAAAGAGTGTGAGGCTAAGTGTTAAAATAACAAAATAGCTAGTAATGGTAATCCCCATTTTTAGAATTGTTTCTTTTTGGGAGAGTTAACTGATATGCACATACAAGTTGTGCCATCTATACAAGCTTCTAGGCATTTAGCTATATGGATTTTGAGTTTTTCTAAGTGATATCTTCGCCTAGTGGTAAAAGGAATTACCTATGGTATGGTCAAGGCACCTAAGTAAAATGGTTCTATCATCATGAAAGGACACACACTGCTCTGTACATATTCAAGATTGAAAGGCGTTGTGTTTTTGCAATGCTACCTAAACTTGTATTCAGACACAGTGTAAGTGGCGTTACGTAAAGGAGTTGTGTAATATTCCATAGAGAATAGAATCGGCATAAGGGTGCGACATAGTGGCACTACCCATGGGCACTATGTAATATTTTGCAGGGAGCATTTTTACACAGAGGCCCAATACACAGGGGAGCTACCAAATATTTCACAGGTGAAACACACGGGCACTACCTAATATTTCAATAGAGGACCAATGTTGGCACATATATGTAGCACCATGCCACTACCTTCTCTCCTTATTCCATTTTATAGGTAGCACCGTGGCGCTACCTAGAGTTTCTACCCAAGGAAATTGCCAGCAAACACCAGGAATCTAGGAGGACTAGGCCAACAACTTTTTGGATAAGTTGATAATGGAGAACGTTACAGAAGTAGCAGCTGGCATTTTGAAGACAACTATAGGCTCGAAAGGGACACATGTAAAAACAGGAGCTGAGCAACAAAAGAGGATCAAAGAAGTTAGAAGCATGATTGGATTAGTCACCAACATTTCCCTGTTTTATAGCATAGGTTGTTATTCTAGTTGTTAGAACAAATAAATGTTTAGAGATTTTCAAGAGAAACAGGCTAGCTCGTACCTCCAGCTGTTGCCTCCCTTTCTTGTTATAAATAGATAGATCAATTTCTTTAGTAGGTTTGGATGGTTGAGCAAGGCTCCCTTTATTTTGTAATATTTTGATGAAGTGACTATGATCTAGTGATGTACTAGACTTAATAATTTTTGGCTAATAGAAATCAGCTTCCTTTCCAGTCTATTTGCTTTAGTTGCTAAATGTTCATACTTTGAAGGATTCACATGAATTATTGTGGTGATGTGATGGCGGGAGTTTGATCATTATAATTATCATGATGTTTATTTATCTTTCTTATTTTCTGATGTCAAAAAGATATTGTGATTAGAAACTTTCATTCTTAGACTTTTATAGACCTGATGTTTGCAACAGTCCCTACACTCCTCTCACTCAAGTCTTCCCTCTGTTCATACTTACTCCCAAACTACTGATAGAATTTAGCCAAGACCTTAATTGATGATGCATGCTAGCCTTGTTGTCTGAGTTAGAACATTACCATTTGAGTCCTTTTCCATTTGACCCATTAAAACACTCTATCATTCACATATAACTTGATGGGTACTGGGCTTGCCCTCCATGCAATCTGAAGGTGACTCCTAGTGATAACAAGTGGGATCAGCTAAATACTACGTTAGTGTGACTACTTTATCAGCTAATGGTTGAATAGGATAAGAGACTTCATCGTCAAAAGGCACCTCACCCTCAAAAAGAGGAGTGGGATCAGTTGATGATTGCATTGGTGTGACCACTTTCTCAACCAACAACTAAATATTCTCAGAGACAACATGGTCTATGGGAACCTCACCCCCCAAAAGAGGAGTGGTATCAGCCGATGACTACATCGGCATGACCACTTTCTTAACCAATGATTGAATAGGCTGAGAGGAAACCATAGAAGACTCAAAATTAGAAGAGCTTGCAGACAGGCACCACAATCTTTGTACCTCTGGAATGCCAAGGCATAGATGAGTAAGGTGATATCCCTTGCAAAGATTACAAGGGAACTTATGCTTATGTCCTATCCATCTAGGTTTCTCAACAAAATCAATTTCCCCAGCATGAATAGCATAGGTTGGGTGCTTTCCCCCAGCATGACTTGCAGAGGCTAGGTGTTGATCTTCAACATGACTTGCGGAGGTCGGTGACCTATCTCCAATGTGACTCGCATAGGTTGGTGATATAGCACTCATATGAATCACATTGATGGGGCTCGTTCCCCCATCATGACTTGCAAAGGCCAGGTGATAGTCTTCAACATGACTTGCAGAGGTTGTCGACCTATCTCCAACATGACTTGCAGAGGTTGGTGATTTCTTCTTCCTATTCTTCCTCTTTCTACTTCGTTTAGACTTTCAGTTAGTAGTAACTGTACTTTCACTGGGATAAGGAGGAGGATAAGACCTTGATGATGAAGGAACATCAACATGGTGCCCATGACATAAAGTTCTTAATTGAGAAGAGTCAAGAGCATTCGAGACATTTGGAATGGTACCCAACCAGACTGGTAGTCCCACATTCAACCTAGGAATGTACAAAGTGGCCATCAAAGGGAAACCAACATTTCCAAAGAAAGGAAAAGAAAAAGAATCCCCTTGCAAAGGGGTTCCTTGGTTCGCATCATCCAGAACTTTATCCATGAAGATATTATGCACAGGTTCTCCCCTTGCGGGATCGTTAAGTCCGTAAAATTATCACACACTGACTCTGAAGAACCAGTGTTATCTCCTCACGACTGATGGAGCGAGAGGTATACCATGCTAGGTCAAAGACCCAAATCAATGACTAACTAAATCACTATGGAAAACTAGGGAGAACAGAGCACACACTAGAAAAAATCCTAAATGAAAATCAAGCAGAAGTGAAACTTGAACACGGAAATGCCCTCTAGGTATAATCTGCAAAGCGCGGCCCAACGTCTACCCTAAGTACCACAGTATACCCTCACAGCCACTTGTGTAAGTCTATAAAATCAAAGGCAAATAGGTTGCCAACTTGTGAACAATTACCATGCGGGTACAATCGATAGTTGGGTAGACCGTAATGAGCAGGGTATCAAGCCCAAAACCTATCAAAGGTATCGAAATCAAGTGTTCTAGAAGATGACTAAGGACCTTGAATGGATTCGAGACCCACAAAGCTCCATGGAAATTGTGATCAATGTAATCCCAAGATAAGTCCTCTATATGCATTCCTCCACTAGGATTGGTCCATATTTGAAGGGGTTATATCCGCTACCTTTCTGCACTCGACTTCGTGTTTATCCCCTATGTTAGAAGGGGGTCTTGAATAAATTTCACATTTACTAGACTTTAACACTCCCTAACTCAGACTCCAATGTTTGATTTAAATGCCTTGAAGATTTTCCTCTCCAACAAACTAGTTGGTTGACCCTACAAACATAAAAATTCTAATTGATTTTAATTAAGCATTCTTTTTACTGGCTTGATTTACTCAAAAGGGGTGTGGTAGTGGAACTAATGTTGTTAAGACTCTTACACAAAATGAAACTTATAAGAACACTAGAAAAGAAGGATTATATTTCTTATTTTCTTTTTAAATTCTTTTAAGATGAGAAGAAAACACAACACTATGCTAATTTATTTTTATTTTTTCAAATAACAATGCGAATCAAATGCCAAGAAAGAAAGAGACCTAACAAGCTAAGTTTTTTTTTTTTTCTATATATTTTCTTCCAATCAAAGAAAAAGTAACAAAAGATTCTAAATTAAACCGATGAATACATGATTCAAAAGGCAACTCATTTTTCTTAAAATTTCAAGCTAAAAATAAGTTAAAAAAGCTAGGAAACACAAGAATTTATTTTATTTTTTTTTTTGTTTAAAAGACAAGCAAATTGACACGCTACTGACACTTCAGCAGCATGCATATGTACGTGGGTTTTCTAAAGGTAGGGCACGTATGTACATATGCATACCCACTATAGGCTATGTACACGTCTATAAATTTCTAAAAAAATACAACAACAGTCCAACTGTCAAGGCATGGAACACTAGTATGGAAGACCAGAATCCCTTAAAGACTCAAACACTTACATAAACTCAAAAAAGGAAATTAAACCAATTAAAGCACCCAAAAAATATCGCCTAAAAACCCTAGAGGCTCCCCAGTATGGTCGCCAATTTTGATGTAGCTGTAAAACCCCTCTACGAAATACACCAGGGTTCTAAAGTGCAGGTAGAGCTAGCCGTCTAAAGTCTCCTACTTTTAACAACTATCCTGTCATTACCCCACGATCATATATAAAAGACAAAGTATAGGGATCCGGTAAGCATACCTTAAATTCCATGTCCAGTGTTGATCCCTTTGCACTTAGTTGTTTCTCAACTACAGATCTCCTCCCAAGGCCAACCTGCATTCACCAAAAGACAAACAAGAAACAACCATGCATTCTATGTATGGATAAGTGGGTTAAACATCAAAACAAAGAATGTAAGCAAATCATATAGATCTAAGACATCATTTGGAAAGATGGAAAATGTATTTCTTTATGTTAATATCACAAAAGTCATTTACAATATGAGATCGGAAACTAGTCCTCGAAATCGGTCCTGGGTTCCTCTTCACCATGCCCCAACTACTTCCACGTCTTCTTCTCCTCTTCAATTCTCTTTAGGGAAAAGGAAAAGGCTTGCAATGGAGGAAAAAGGAATTCTGGCTCAAACTCACAATGTGGTTGCAAAATATTGGGGCAAAGGGGGAATACTAAAATGTGCAGAGTTTCTATGCTCTCATGGTTCCTGTTGGAATGGGACCCCAACACCTTCTTTTGGTTGGGTGATAGACTATAGGTGGTCAAAAGATTAGTAATGGCCCAAAATCTTGTATCCCTTTGCAAGTTTTATTTTTCACACTTTTTGTGAGTGTACGTGGGCTGTAATGGTGCAACAAGCATGTGTACATGGGCAATAGTGGTGCAGGGCACATACATATTCAAGAAAATGGTTTTTTAGAAGAGTTGTTCAATGATGGCTTGGAAAAGATAGCAAGTAAGATGGCTTGATGCTAGGTGTGCATGTCTGGTGAAAGTTAGGGTTATAACGGATGGACACATGTTTTGGTCCAGCATGGAGGAGGGGAGGGTGGACACTACTTCATGACCGTTGTGTTTCAAGTGTGGTGATAGATTCCATAGGTGATTATGCAATATCCATATGAGGGTATGGACTACAGGAAGGATCTAGAAATGGTTCTACCTTATAGGGAGCACTAGTACCAGAGAGGTACGTGCTGTATTTGTTTATTTTGATTTTGGTAGATAGAATTTATCATACATGTATATGTATGCTGACATTAGATAGGTGTTCGTTTGAGGATTTTGGACCCCAAGAGTGAGAGGAATAGGTCATCCAAGATCGAACTCGATTGGAGTTGGCTCAACAGGAGCCCACAGAGCCAAGGGTTGCACAGAAGCACCGACGAGATGACGTCGGTGCAGTCCCAGATAGAGAGCCATAGGGGGACACGACGACCATGGTAGAGTATCTACGCAGACAGTTTGAGTGGGTCCTTCAAGGTGTTCCCGAGGGCCTATAGGCCCACATCCAAGATGAGAATGTCCTAGACCAATGTGTGGAGGTATCGGTAGAGTGGAGGATGTTGATGCACCAAGCAATAGTGGTAGGGGCAGTGATGACTGGTCAAATTCCTCCTAGAGTTGGAGGGCCCCTAGCTAGGGGGTCATCTCCGACTGACAGAGGACCTAGGAGGGAGATCTAGGGGAACCTTGAGTGTCGAGTTTTGTATGTACGGTTTTGGGAGATTTAATTTTTTTATAGGGTATTTGATACCCCCTTTTGTACTCATAGGAATGAGAGGACTCATGGGCCTATGGGCAGTTGTATGTCTATTTTTGTAAAAAATTTCTGACCTTGATGATATCTATGATGGAAATATTTTGATCATTATTTTTATTTTTTTTTGTGTTTTATAATGTATGATGTCTATTGCTATGTGTTGAAAAATGTATGATGATATGTATAGGAAGTTTTTAATGTGATAAATGCCAATCTAATACTAGGATAGCCATGTGATATTCTACTTAATTGAGGTTTCTTGGGATATGTGTGAATGTGATGGAATCAAATTTGCGAGATAGGAGTATAACTTATAGGTATTTGAGAAAGAGGCAAGGATCGTGAACATGATACACGTTGTTGAGCTACAAGACGACAAGTTGGGAATCTAATAGAATTCTAAGGTGATGAATGTGGCAGTGATTGGCCTCGACGAGGAGACCAATGATGATGTCATATTCGGCTTGGTTTTTGGGGGCTGGGCCTAAGTATATGCCATTGGATTGGAGTAGTATATGTGAGGGGATATAGAGGGCCCAAGCGGCCAAAGTGAGATTCTGGGTCTAGCGACTCGCACCATCAACATAACCGATGTGGTAGGATGATTGATGATGCCTCTATCAATAACATGGGTGATAGATCAAACACGAGGAGTGGTGGCAGTAAAGAAGACTAAAAACTCTACAAATCTATACAAAGAGAAACCTAAGGTAGGGGGATATGCTTAGGCATAAAAATTCTTCAAGTATAATCCATTGACAGGTTCCTTGAGAGTGAAGCCTTCTGGGGAGGCCAAGATGTAGGTGCCTTTACTGAGGAAATGTTGGATGATGAGGGGGTCGTTCCATAATGACTTGAATTTACCATGGCTGAGAGTGTCGTGGGTGATATTATAGGCTAACACAAGATCGCCTTTGTTGAATGATCGAAGGTTGACATGGTGATCGAAGGTGGCTTTGGACCATTTCTTGGTTGCTTCATTATGTTGTAAGGAAGATTGAAGGTCCTCATCAAGTGACTTTAAGGTCAACAGGCATTGCTCCATTGGAGCAGTGTCAGGTAAGAGCTCTATGGCAGTGCGTAATGTGGGGATTTCACACTCGATAGGGAGGGTGGCTTCGATCCCATGGACGAGATGGAATGGTGTAAAATCAGGGGAAACGTTTACTTCCGTGCAATAGGTCCATAGCACCAAAAACAACATATGATGTCATTTTGTCTTATGTTTGTTGACGGTGCATTGTACCATGGTTTTTAGGACTTTGTTGACAGCCTCGTCCTATCCATTGGACTGAGGGTAGTATGGGGAGGAAAAAACATGGGTGAAGCCTAGTTTTGAGAGGAGTTATGTGAATATATTGTTCTCAAAGTGTTTACCATGATCATAAAATAACTGTTGTGGGACACCGAACTCAGAAATGACACGGTTGAAGAAACAATGTGTTGTTGTGTCAACAATGTTGTTAAATGTGGGCATGGCTTCGGCCCATTTGGTAAAATAATCCACTGCCACCACAATGTACTTGTATCCATTAATATATGGAGGATTGAAAGTCATGAAATTGATTCCACATTTAGAAAAGGGGTGAGACGTGATGACTGGGTGTAGAAGAGATCGTGGAGCTTGTGCTTTGTTTGCATAAAGCTAGCATTTATTGCATCTCTTAACAGCATGGATGCAGTCATGAAACAAAGTGGGCCATAAGTATCCTACTCGAATGATTTTTTTGGTGGTAGACATACCCAAGAGGTGACCACCGCAAGCATCGTTGTGGAAATCATTCAATACTTTGTTGGCTTCATCGATGGTAAGACATCTCCGAAGAATGGTATTGACCCTGTGTTAGTAGAGAATATCTCCAATGAGGAGGTATCAGGGATCGTAGTGGCAGATGCATTGGTATTCATATCGAGAGAGGTGAGACCCAAAATTTTGTTTCTGAAGGTATACAAGAAGGTTATCGTACCATGGATCGTTTGAGAGGATGAAGAAGAGGTATTCATTGGAGAAATCCTCATTGATGGGGGAAGCTTTGGTGTCTGAGGGAAGAGTCATAATGAGTTCGGCTAGGACAAGAGATTTCTTTATTTTGGGAGTAGAGAAATCTAGATCATATTCTTAGAGGATGACAATCCATAGGGAAAAAATTTCATTGATCCACCATCGATTGAGAAAGTATTGCATGGGGTTGGAATCTTCCAAGACCTTGGTAGTTCGAAGCATAATGTAATGTTGCAGTTTTTGGACTGCGAGGAAAAATGATAACACCCATTTTTCATCATGATTATACTTTAGGGGTGGTCCTGAAAGTTTTTTACTAATGTAGTAAATCACATATTCAAGCCCATCATCCCCTAATTGGACAAGGACTCATGTGACTAAAACAATGGAGGCTGATAAGTAGAGGATGTAATTGCGATCATAGTTTGGGGGACTAATCAAAGGGGTGTTGCATAGGGAAAATTTTAAATCATCAAAAGTTGTTTGATCATGTTTGTACCATCAAAATGGGATATCATGGTGCAGTAAGCAGAGAAAATCGTGTGCATGAGTGGCATAGTCTGGGACAAAGTGATGTAAAAAGTTGGCTTTGCCTTGTAAGCTCTGTAGTTGGTGTAAAGTCCTAGGTGGTGGAATTTCTATGATAGCTTGGACCTTGAGGGGGTCCATAGTAATGTTGTGTTGGGAGACAATGAACCTGAGGAGATTCCATATAGTGACGCAGAAGACACACTTGAGGGGGTTCAAGTCGATATTATATTGGTGACATTGTTGAAAAATGATGCATAGGTCATCTAAATGTTGGGCTCACCTTTTGGATCGATTAGTGAGGTCATCCAAGTAAGCGAGAATGATGCAGGCAAGATCATGGAAAAATTAGTTCATGGTCCATTGGAAAGTAGCACCACCATTTTTTAGTCCGAAGGACATGACACGATAGGAAAAGCTACCCCAAGGGGTTGTAAATGCGATTTTGTACTAATATATTGGGTGGATTTGAATTTGGTTGTAGCCGGAGAACCCATCCATAAACGAAAGTGCTTCATGTCTGGCATAATCATTGATTATCTGGTTGATGAAAGGGGTTGGGAAGTTGTCTTTGGTACAAGCGTGGTTGAGGTTGTGAAAGTCTATACAAACATGAATAGTCCCCTGCTTTTTGTTAATGGGGACGGGGTGATGCAGAACCCCCTTCTCTCCTAAGGGTTGT